>JBBPBR010001481.1:36388-134108 GCA_037974775.1 Cicer pinnatifidum | reverse complement strand
AATATGCCTAGGGAGGACGAAAATGACCTAAATATTAATTCAATGACACAAACAAAGTTATTGAATGCACAAGATTGGTTAAAAACCCTAATTGGACAAGAATAAGCATAGGGAGGACGAAAATGACCTAATTGATCATCCAATGACACAAACACACCTATTGGATGCACAAGATTGGTTAAAAACCCTAATTGGACAAGAATATGCCTAGGGAGGATGAAAATGACCTAAATGTTAATCCAATGACACAAGCGAACTTATTGGATGCACAAGATTGGTTAAAAACCCTAATTGGACAAGAATAAGCCTAGGGAGGACGAAAATGACCTAATTGATCATCCAATGACACAAACACACCTATTGGATGCACAAGATTGGTTAAAAACCCTAATTGGACAAGAATATGCCTAGGGAGGACGAAAATGACCTAAATATTAATTCAATGAAACAAACAAACTTATTGGAAGCACAAGATTGGTTAAAAACCCTAATTGGACAAGAATAAGCATAGGGAGGACGAAAATGACCTAATTGATCATCCAATGACACAAACACACCTATTGGATGCACAAGATTGGTTAAAAACCCTAATTGGACAAGAATATGCCTAGTTAGCACGAAAATGACCTAAATGTTAATCCAATGACAATAACGAACATACTGGATGCACAAGATTGGTTAAAAACCCTAATTGGACAAGAATAAGCCTAGGGAGGACAAAAATGACCTAAATGTTAATCCAATGAAACAACTCAACTTATTGGATGCACAAGATTGGTTAAAAACCCTAATTGGACAAGAATATGCCTAGGGAGGAGGAAAATGACCTAAATATTAATTCAATGACACAAACAAAGTTATTGGATGCACAAGATTGGTTAAAAACCCTAATTGGACAAGAATAAGCCTAGGGAGGACTAAAATGACCTAGTTGATCATCCAATGACACAAACACACCTATTGGATGTACAAGATTGGTTAAAAACCCTAATTGGGCAAGAATATGCCTAGGGAGGACGAAAATGACCTAAATATTAATTCAATAACATAAACAAACTTATTTGATGCACAAGATTGGTTAAAAACCCTAATTGGACAAGAATAAGCCTAGGGAGGACGAAAATGACCTAATTGATCATCCAATGACACAAACACACCTATTGGATGCACAAGATTGGTTAAAAACCCTAATTGGACAAGAATATGCCTAGGGAGGACGAAAATGACCTAATTGATCATCCAATGACACAAATGAACTTATTGGATGCACAAGATTAGTTAAAAACCCTAATTGGACAAGAATAAGCTTTGGGAGGACGAAAATTACCTAATTGATCATCCAATGACACAAACACACCTATTGGATGCACAAGATTGGTCTAAAACTCTAAATGAGCAAGAATATGCCTAGGGAGGACGAAAATGACCAAAATGTTAATCCAATGACACAAATGAACGTATTGGATGCACAAGATTGGTTAAAAACCCTAATTGGACAAGAATAAGCCTAGGGAGGACGAAAATGACCTAATTGATCATCCAATGACACAAACACACCTATTGGATGCACAAGATTGGTTAAAAACCCTAATTGGACAAGAATATGCCTAGGGAGGACGAAAATGACCTAATTGATCATCCAATGACACAACTCAACTTATTGGATGCACAAGATTGGTTAAAAACCCTAATTGGACAAGAATAAGCCTAGGGAGGACGAAAATAACCTAATTGATCATCCAATCACACAAACATACCTATTGGATGCACAAGATTGGTTAAAAACCCTAATTGGACAAGAATAAGCCTAGGGAGGATGATAATGACCTAATTGATCATCCAATGACACAAACACACCTATTGGATGCACAAGATTAGTTAAAAACCCTAATTGGACAAGAATAAGCCTAGGGAGGACGAAATAGACCTAAATGTTAATCCAATGACACAACTCAACTTATTGGATGCACAAGATTGGTTAAAAACCCTAATTGGACAAGAATAAGCCTAGGGAGGACGAAAATGACCTAATTGATCATCCAATGACACAAACACACCTATTGGATGCACAAGATTGGTTAAAAACCCTAATTGGACAAGAATATGCCTAGGGAGGACGTAAATGACGTAAATATTAATTCAATGACACAAACAAAGTTATTGGATGCACAAGATTGGTTAAAAACCCTAATTGGACTAGAATAAGCATAGGGAGGACGTAAATGACCTAATTGATCATCCAATGACACAAACACACCTATTGGATGCACAAGATTGGTTAAAAACCCTAATTGGACAAGAATATGCCTAGGGAGGACGAAAATGACCTAATTGATCATCCAATGACATAAACACACCTATTGGATGCGCAAGATTTGTTAAAAACCCTAATTGGACAAGAATATGCCTAGGGAGGACGAAAATGACCTAAATGTTAATCCAATGACACAAATGAACTTATTGGATGCACAAGATTGGTTAAAAACCCTAATTGGACAAGAATAAGCCTAGGGAGGACGAAAATGACTTAAATGTTAATCCAATGACACAACTCAACTTATTGGATGCACAAGATTGGTTAAAAACCCTAATTGGAGAAGAATATGCCTAGGGAGGACGAAAATGACCTAATTGATCATCCAATGACACAAACACACCTATTGGATGCACAAGATTGGTTAAAAACCCTAATTGGACAAGAATATGCATTGGGAGGACAAAAATGACCTAATTGATCATCCAATGACACAAACACACCTATTTGATGCACAAGATTGGTTAAAAACCCTAATTGGACAAGAATAAGCCTAGGGAGGACGAAAATGACCTAATTGATCATCCAATGACACAAACACACCTATTGGATGCACAAGATTGGTTAAAAACCCTAATTGGACAACAATATGCCTAGGGAGGACGAAAATGACCTAAATATTAATTCAATGACACAAACAAAGTTATTGGATGCACAAGATTGGTTAAAAACCCTAATTGGACAAGAATAAGCCTAGGGAGGACGAAAATGACCTAATTGATCATCCAATGACACAAACACACCTATTGGATGCACAAGATTGGTTAAAAACCCTAATTGGACAAGAATAAGCGTAGGGTGGACGAAAATAACCTAATTGGTCATCCAATGACACAAACACACCTATTGGAAGCACAAGATTGGTTAAAAACCCTAATTGGACAAGAATATGCCTAGGGAGGACGAAAATGACCTAATTGATAATCCAACGACACTAATGAACTTATTGGATGCACAAGATTGGTTAAAAACCCTAATTGGACAAGTATAAGCCTAGGGAGGACGAAAATGACCTAATTGATCATCCAATGACACAAACACACCTATTGGATGCACAAGATTGGTTAAAAACCCTAATTGGACAAGAATATGCCTAGGGAGGACGAAAATGACCTAAATGTTAATCCAATACACAAATGAACTTATTGGATGCACAAGATTGGTTAAAAACCCTAATTGGACAAGAATAAGCCTAGGGAGGACGAAAATGACCTAATTGATCATCCAATGACACAAACACACCTATTGGATGCACAAGATTGGTTAAAAACCCTAATTGGACAAGAATATGCCTAGGGCGGACGAAAATGACCTAAATATTAATTCAATGACATAAACAAACTTATTGGATGCACAAGATTGGTTAAAAACCCTAATTGGACAAGAATAAGCCTAGGGAGGACGAAAATGACCTAATTGATCATCCAATGACACAAACACACCTATTGGATGCACAAGATTGGTTAAAAACCCTAATTGGAAAAGAATATGCCAAGAGAGGACGAAAATGACCTAATTGATCATCCGTTGCCACAAACACACCTATTGGATGCACAAGATTGGTTAAAAACCCTAATTGGACAAGAATATGCCTAGGGAGGACGAAAATGACCTAAATATTAATTCAATGACACAAACAAAGTTATTGGATGCACAAGATTGGTTAAAAACCCTACTTGGACAAGAATAAGCCTAGGGAGGACATAAATGACCTAATTGATCATCCAATGACACAAACACACCTATTGGATGCACAAGATTGCTTAAAAACCCTAATTGGACAAGAATATGCCTAGGGAGGACGAAAATGACCTAAATATTAATTCAATGACACAAACAAACTTATCGGATGCACAAGATTGGTTAAAAACCCTAATTGGACAAGAATAAGCCTAGGGAGGACGAAAATGACCTAATTGATCATCCAATGACACAAACACACCTATTGGATGCACAAGATTGGTTAAAAACCCTAATTGGACAAGAATAAGCCTAGGGAGGACGAAAATGACCTAATTGATCATCCAATGACCCAAACACACCTATTGGATGCACAAGATTGGTTAAAAACCGTAATTGGATAAGAATATGCCTAGGGAAAACGAAAATGACCTAATTGATCATCCAATGACACAAATGAACTTATTGGTTGCACAAAATTAGTTAAAAACCCTAATTGGACAAGAATAAGCCTATGGAGGACGAAAATAACCTAATTGATCATCCAATGACACAAACACACCTATTGGATGCACAAGTTTTGTCTAAAACTCTAATTGGACAAGAATATGCCTAGGGAGGACGAAAATGACCTAAATGTTAATCCAATGACACAAATGAACTTATTGGATGCACAAGATTGGTTAAAAACCCTAATTGGACAAGAATAAGCCTAGGGAGGACGAAAATGACCTAAATGTTAATCCAATGACACAACTCAACTTATTGGATGCACAAGATTTGTTAAAAACCCTACTTGGACAAGAATAAGCCTAGGGAGGACGAAAATGACCTAATTGATCATCCAATGACACAAACACACCTATTGGATGCACAAGATTGGTTAAAAACCCTAATTGGACAAGAATAAGCCTAGGGAGGACGAAAATGACCAAATTGATCATCCAATGACACAAACACACCTATTGGATGCTCAAGATTGGTAAAAAAAAACCCTAATTGGACAAGAATATGCCTAGGGAAGACGAAAATGACCTAAATGTTAATCCAATGACACAAATGAACTTATTGGATGCACAAGATTGGTTAAAAACCCTAATTGGACAAGAATAATTCTAGGGGGGACGAAAATGACCTAAATGTTAATCCAATGAAACAACTCAACTTATTGGATGCACAAGATTGGTTAAAAACCCTAATTGGACAAGAATAAGCCTAGGGAGGACGAAAATGACCTAATTGATCATCCAATGACACAAACACACCTATTGGATGCACAAGATTGGTTAAAAACCCTAATTGGACAAGAATAAGCCTAGGGAGGACGAAAATGACCTCTTTGATCATCCAATGACACAAACACACCTATTGGATGCACAAGATTGGTTAAAAACCCTAATTGGACAAGAATAAGCCTAGGGAGAATGAAAATGACCTAAATGTTAATCCAATGACACAAACACACCTATTGGATGCACAAGATTGGTTAAAAACCCTAATTGGACAAGAATATGCCTAGGGAGGACGAAAATGACATAAATGTTAATCCAATGACACAAATGAACTTATTGGATGCACAAGATTGGTTAAAAACCCTAATTGGACAAGAATAAGCCTAGGGAGGACGAAAATGACCTAAATGTTAATCCAATGAAACAACTCAACTTATTGGATGCACAAGATTGGTTAAAAACCCTAATTGGACAAGAATAAGCCCAGGGAGGACGAAAATGACCTAATTGATCATCCAATGACACAAACACACCTATTGAATGCACAAGATTGGTTAAAAATCGTAATTGGACAAGAATATGCCTAGAGAGGACGGAAATGACCTAATTGATCATCCAATGACACAAACAGACCTATTGGATACACAAGATTGGTTAAAAACCCTAATTGGACAAGAATATGCCTAGGGAGGACGAAAATGACCTAAATGTTAATCCAATGACACAAATGAACTTATTGGATGCACAAGATTGGTTAAAAACCCTAATTGGACAAGAATAAGCCTAGGGAGGACGAAAATGACCTAAATGTTAATCCAATGAAACAACTCAACTTATTGGATGCACAAGATTGGTTAAAAACCCTAATTGGACAAGAATAAGCCTAGGAAGGACGAAAATGACCTAATTGATCATCCAATGACACAAACACACCTATTGGATGCACAAGATTGGTAAAAAAAATCGTAATTGGACAAGAATATGCCTAGGGAGGACGAAAGTGACCTAAATAGTAATTCAATGAAACAAACAAACTTATTGGATGCACAAGATTGATTAAAAACCCTAATTGGACAAGAATAAGCCTAGGGAGGACGAAAATGACCTAATTGATCATCAAATGACACAAACACACCTGTTGGATGCACAAGATTGGTTAAAAACCCTAATTGGACAAGAATATGCCTAGGGAGGACGAAAATGACCTAAATATTAATTCAATGACACAAACAAAGTTATTGAATGCACAAGATTGGTTAAAAACCCTAATTGGACAAGAATAAGCATAGGGAGGACGAAAATGACCTAATTGATCATCCAATGACACAAACACACCTATTGGATGCACAAGATTGGTTAAAAACCCTAATTGGACAAGAAAAAGCCTAGGGAGGACGAAAATGACCTCATTGATCATCCAATGACACAAACACACCTATTGGATACACAAGATTGGTTAAAAACCCTAATTAGACAAGAATATGACTAGGGAGGACGAAAATGGCCTAAATGTTAATCCAAAGACACAAATGAACTTATTGGATGCACAAGATTGGTTAAAAACCCTAATTGGACAAGAATAAGCCTAGGGAGGACGAAAATGACCTAATTGATCATCCAATGCCACAAACACACCTATTGGATGCAAAAGATTGATTAAAAACCCTAATTGGACAAGAATAAGCCTAGTGAGAACGAAAATGACCTAATTGATCATCCAATGACACAAACACACCTATTGGATGCACAAGATTGGTTAAAAACACAAATTGGACAAGAATAAGCCTAGGGAGGACGAAAATGACCTAATTGATCATCCAATGCCACAAACACACCTATTGGATGCACAAGATTGGTTAAAAACCCTAATTGGACAAGAATAAGCCTAGGGAGAACGAAAATGACCTAATTGATCATCCAATGACACAAACACACCTATTGGATGCACAAGATTGGTTAAAAACCCTAATTGGACAAGAATATTCCTAGGGAGGACGAAAATGACCTAAATGTAAATACAATGACACAAATGAACTTATTGGATGCACAAGATTGGTTAAAAACCCTAATTGGACAAGAATAAGCATAGGGAGAACGAAAATGACCTAAATGTTAATCCAATGACACAACTCAACTTATTGGATGCACAAGATTGGTTAAAAACCCTAATTGGACAACAATAAGCCTAGGGAGGACGAAAATGACCTAATTGATCATCCAATGACACAAACACACCTATTGGATGCACAAGATTGGTTAAAAACCCTAATTGGACAAGAATAAGCCTAGGGAGGACGAAAATGACCTAATTGATCATCCAATGACACAAACACACCTATTGGATACACAAGATTGGTTAAAAACCCTAATTGGGCAAGAATATGCCTATGGAGGACGTCGAAAATGACCTAAATGTTAATCGAATGACACAAATGAACTTATTGGATGCACAAGATTGGTTAAAAACCATAATTGGACAAGAATAAGCATAGGGAGGACGAAAATGACCTAAATGTTAATCCAATGAAACAACTCAACTTATGGGATGCACAAGATTGGTTAAAAACCCTAATTGGACAAGAATAAGCCTAGGGAGGACGAAAATGACCTAATTGATCATCCAATGACACAAACACACCTATTGGATGCACAAGATTGGATAAAAACCCTAATTGAACAAGAATATGCCTAGGGAGGACGAAAATGACCTAAATATTAATTCAATGACACAAACAAAGTTATTGGATGCACAAGATTGTTTAAAAACCCTAATTGGACAAGAATAAGCCTAGGGAGGACGAAAATGACCTAGTTGATCATCCAATGACACAAACACACCTATTGGATGCACAAGATTGGTTAAAAACCCTAATTGGACAAGAATATGCCTAGGGAGGACGAAAATGACCTAAATGTAAATCCAATGACACATATGAACTTATTGGATGCACAAGATTGGTTAAAAACCCTAATTGGACAAGAATAAGCCTAGGGAGGACGAAAATGACCTAAATGTTAATCCAATGAAACAACTCAACTTAGTGGATGCACAAGATTGGTTAAAAACCCTAATTGGACAAGAATATGCCTACGGAGGACGAAAATGACCTAAATATTAATTCAATGACACAAACAAAGTTATTGGATGCACAAGATTGGTTAAAAACCCTAATTGGACAAGAATAAGCCTAGGGAGGACGAAAATGACCTAATTGATCATCCATAGACACAAACACACCTATTGGATGCACAAGATTGGTTAAAAACCCTAATTGGACAAGAATAAGCCTAGGGATGACGAAAATTACCAAATTGATCATCCAATGACACAAACACACCTATTAGATGCACAAGATTGGTTTAAAACCCTAGTTGGACAAGAATATGCCTAGGGAGGACGAAAATGACCTAATTGATTATCCAATGACACAAATGAACTTATTGGATGCACAAGATTGGTTAAAAACCCTAATTGGACAAGAATAAGCCTAGGGAGGACGAAAATGACCTAATTGATCATCCAATGACACAAACACACCTATTAGATGCACAAGAATGGTTTAAAACCCTAATTGGACAAGAATATGCCTAGGGAGGACGAATATGACCTAGATGTTAATCCAATAACACAAATGAACTTATTGGATGCACAAGATTGGTTAAAAACCCTAATTGGACAAGAATAAGCCTAGGGAGAACGAAAATGACCTAAATGTTAATCGAATGACACAACTCAACTTATTGGATGCACAAGATTGGTTAAAAACCCTAATTGGACAAGAATAAGCCTAGGGAGGACGAAAATGACCTAATTGATCATCCAATGACACAAACACACCTATTGGATGCACAAGATTGGTTAAAAACCCTAATTGGACAAGAATAAGCCTAGGGAGGACGAAAATGACCTAATTGATCATCCAATGACACAAACACACCTATTGGATACACAAGATTGGTTAAAAACCCTAATTGGGCAAGAATATGCCTAGGGAGGACGTCGAAAATGACCTAAATGTTAATCGAATGACACAAATGAACTTATTGGACGCACAAGATTTGTTAAAAACCTTAATTGGAGAAGAATAAGCATAGGGAGGACGAAAATGACCTAAATGTTAATTCAATGAAACAACTCAACTTATGGGATGCACAAGATTGGTTAAAAACCCTAATTGGACAAGAATAAGCCTAGGGAGGACGAAAATGACCTAATTGATCATCCAATGACACAAACACACCTATTGGATGCACAAGATTGGTTAAAAACCCTAATTGGACAAGAATAAGCCTAGGGAGGACGAAAATGACCTAATTGATCATCCAATGACACAAACACACCTATTGGATGCACAAGATTGGTTAAAAACCCTAATTGGACAAGAATATGCCTAGGGAGGTCGAAAATGACCTAAATATTAATTCAATGACACAAACAAAGTTATTGGATGCACAAGATTGGTTAAAAAAACCCTAATTGGACAAGAATAAGCCTAGGGAGGACGTAAATGACCTAATTGATCATCCAATGACACAAACACACCTATTGGATGCACAAGATTGGTTAAAAACCCTAATTGGACAAGAATATGCCTATGGAGGACGAAAATGACCTAAATATTAATTCAATGACACAAACAAACTTATTGGATGCACAAGATTGGTTAAAAACCTTAATTGGACAAGAATAAGCTTAGGGAGGACAAAAATGACCTAATTGATCATCCAATGACACAAACACACCTATTGGATGCACAAGATTGGTTAAAAAACCTAATTGGACAAGAATATGCCTAGGGAGGACGAAAATGACCTAAATGTTAATTCAATGACACAAACAAACTTATTGGATGCACAAGATTGGTTAAAAACCCTAATTGGACAAGAATAAGCCTAGGGAGGACGAAAATGACCTAATTGATCATCCAATGACACAAACACACCTATTGGATGCACAAGATTGGTTAAAAACCCTAATTGGACAAGAATATGCCTAGGGAAGACGAAAATGACCTAAATATTAATTCAATGACACCAACAAACTTATTGGATGCACAAGATTGGTTAAAAACCCTAATTGGACAAGAATAAGCCTAGGGAGGACGAAAATGACCTAATTGATCATCCATTGCCACAAACACACCTATTGGATGCACAAGATTGGTTAAAAACCCTAATTGGACAAGAATATGCCTAGGGAGGACGAAAATGACCTAAATATTAATTCAATGACACAAACAAACTTATCGGATGCCCAAGATTGGTTAAATACCCTAATTGGACAAGAATAAGTCTAGGGAGGACGAAAATGACCTAATTTATCATCCAATGACACAAACACACCTATTGGATGCACAACATTGGTTAAAAACCCTAATTGGACAAGAATAAGCCTAGGGAGGACGAAAATGACCTAATTGATCATCCAATGACACAAACACACCTATTGGATGCACAAGATTGGTTAAAAACCCTAATTGGACAAGAATAAGCCTAGGGAGGACGAAAATGACCTAATTGATCATCCATTGCCACAAACACACCTATTGGATGCACAAGATTTGTTAAAACCCCTAATTGGACAAGAATATGCCTAGGGAGGACGAAAATGACCTAATTGGTCATCCAATGACACAAACACACGTATTGGATGCATAAGATTGGTTAAAAACCCTAATTGGACAACAATAAGCCTAGGGAGGACGAAAATAACCTAATTGATCATCCAATGACACAAACACACCTATTGGATGCACAAGATTAGTTAAAAACCCTAATTGGACAAGAATATGCCTAGGGAGGACGAAAATGACCTAAATGTTAATCCGATAACACAAATGAACTTATTGGATGCACAAGATTGGTTAAAAACCCTAATTGGACAAGAATAAGCCTAGGGAGGACGAAAATGACCTAAATGTCAATCCAATGACACAACTCTACTTATTGGATGCACAAGATTGGTTAAAAACCCTAATTGGACAAGAATAAGCCTATGGTGGACGAAAATGACCTAATTGATCATCCAATGACACAAACACACCTATTGGATGCACAAGATTGGTTAAAAACCCTAATTGGACAAGAATAAGCCTAGGGATGACGAATATGACCTAAATGTTAATCCAATGACACAAATGAACTTATTGGATGCACAAGATTGGTTAAAAACCCTAATTGGACAAGAATATGCCTAGGGAGGACGAAAATAACCTAATTGATCACCCAATGACACAAACACACCTATTGGATACACAAGATTGGTTAAAAACCCTAATTGGACAAGAATAAGCCTAGGGAGGACGAAAATGACCTAATTGATCATCCAATGACACAAACACACCTATTGGATGCACAAGATTGGTTAAAAACCCTAATTGGACAAGAATATGCCTAGGGAGGAAGAAAATGACCTAATTGATCATCCAATGACACAAACAAACCTATTGGATGAACAAGATTGGTTAAAAACCCTAATTGGACAAGAATAAGCCTAGGGAGGACGAAAATGACCTAATTGATCATCCAATGACACAAACACACCTATTGGATGCACAAGATTGGTTAAAAACCCTAATTGGACAAGAATAAGCCTAGGGAGGACGAAAATGACCTAATTGATCATCCAATGACACAAACACACCTATTGGATGCACAAGATTGGTTAAAAACCCTAATTGGACAAGAATAAGCCTAGGGAGGACGAAAATGACCTAATTGATCATCCAATGACACAAGCACACCTATTGGATGCACAAGGTTGGTTAAAAACCCTAATTGGACAAGAATAAGCCTAGGGAGGACGAAAATGACCTAATTGATCATCCAATGACACAAACACACCTATTGGATGCACAAGATTGGTTAAAAACCCTAATTGGACAAGAATGTGCCTAGAGAGATCGAAAATGACCTAAATTGATCATCCAATGACACAAACACACCTATTGGATGCACAAGATTGCTTAAAAACCCTAATTGGACAAGAATATGCCTAGGGAGGACGAAAATGACCTAAATGTTAATCCAATGACACAAATGAACTTATTGGATGCACAAGATTGGTTAAAAACCCTAATTGGACAAGAATAAGCCTAGGGAGGACGAAAATGACCTAAATGTTAATCCAATGACACAACTCAACTTATTGGATGCACAAGATTGGTTAAAAACCCTAATTGGGCAAGGATAAGCCTAGGGAGGACGAAGATGACCTAATTGATCATCCAATGACACAAACACACCTATTGGATGCACAAGATTGGTTAAAAACCCTAATTGGACAAGAATAAGCCTAGGGAGGACGAAAATGACCTAATTGATCATCCAATGACACAAACACACCTATTGGATGGACAAGAATGGTTAAAAACCCTAATTGGACAATAATATGCCTAGAGAGGACGAAAATGACTTAATTGATCATCCAATGACACAAACACACATATTGGATGCACAAGATTGGTTAAAAACCCTAATTGGACAAGAATAAGCCTAGGGAGGACGAAAATGACCTAAATGTTAATCCAATGACACAACTCAACTTATTGGATGCACAAGATTGGTTAAAAATCCTAATTGGACAAGAATAAGCCTATGGAGGACGACAATGACCTAATTGATCATCCAATGACACAAACACACCTATTGGATGCACAAGATTGGTTAAAAACCCTAATTGGACAAGAATAAGCCTAGGGAGGACGAAAATGACCTAATTGATCATCCAATGACACAAACACACCTATTGGATGCATAAGATTGGTTAAAAACCCTAATTGGACCAGAATAAGCCTAGGGAGGAAAAAAATGACCTAATTGATCATCCAATGACACAAACACACCTATTGGATGCACAAGATTGGTTAAAAACCCTAATTGGACAAGAATAAGCCTAGGGAGGACGAAAATGACCTAATTGATCATCCAATGACACAAACACACCTATTGGATGCACAAGATAGGTTAAAAACCCTAATTAGACAAGAATAAGCCTAGGGAGGACGAAAATGACCTAATTGATCATCCAATGACACAAACACACCTATTGGATGCACAAGATTTGTTAAAAACCCTAATTGGACAAGAATAAGCCTAGGGAGGACGAAAATAACCTAATTGATCATCCAATGACACAAACACACCTATTGGATGCACAAGATTGGATAAAAACCCAAATTGGAAGAATAAGCATAGAAAGGACGAAAATGACCTAATTGATCATCCAATGACACAAACACACCTATTGGATGCACAAGATTGGTTAAAAACCCTAATTGGACAAGAATAAGCCTAGGGAGGACGAAAATGACCTAATTGATCATCCAATGACACAAACACACCTATTGGACGCACAAGATTTGTTAAAAGCCCTAATTGGACAAGAATAAGCCTAGGGAGGACGAAAATAACCTAATTGATCATCCAATGACACAAACACACCTATTGGATGCTCAAGATTGGATAAAAACCCAAATTGGAAGAATAAGCATAGAAAGGACGAAAATGACCTAATTGATCATCCAATGACACAAACACACCTATTGGATGCACAAGATTGGTTAAAAACCCTAATTGGACAAGAATAAGCCTAGGGAGGACGAAAATGACCTAATTGATCATCCAATGACACAAACACACCTATTGGATGCACAAGATTGGTTAAAAACCCTAATTGGACAAGAATAAGCCTAGGGAGGACGAAAATGACCTAATTGATCATCCAATGACAGAAACACACCGATTGGATTCACAAGATTGGTTAAAAACCCTAATTCGACAAGAATATGCCTAAGGAGGACGAAAATGACCTAAATATTAATTCAATGACACAAACAAAGTTATTGGATGCACAAGATTGGTTAAAAACCCTAATTGGACAAGAATAAGCCTTGGGATGATGAAAATGACCTAATTGATCATCCAATGACACAAACACACCTATTGGATGCACAAGATTGGTTAAAAACCCTAATTGGACAAGAATAAGCCTAGGGAGGACGAAAATGACCTAATTGATCATCCAATGACACAAACACACCTATTGGATGCACAAGATTGGTTAAAAACCCTAATTGGACAAGAATAAGCCTAGGGAGGACGAAAATGACCTAATTGATCATCCAATGACACAAACACACCTATTGGATGCACAAGATTGGTTAAAAACCCTAATTGGACAAGAATAAGCCTAGGGAGGACGAAAATGACCTAATTGATCATCCAATGACACAAACACATCTATTGGAAGCACAAGATTGGTTAGAAACCCTAGTTGGACAAGAATATGCCTAGGGAGGACGAAAATGACCTAATTGATCATCCAATGACACAAATGAACTTATTGGATGCACAAGATTGCTTAAAAACCCTAATTGGACAAAAATAAGCATAGAAAGGACGAAAATGACCTAATTGATCATCCAATGACACAAACACACCTATTGGATGCACAAGATTGGTTAAAAACCCTAATTGGACAAGAATAAGCCTAGGGAGGACGAAAATGACCTAATTGATCATCCAATGACACAAACACACCTATTGGATGCACAAGATTGGTTAAAAACCCTAATTGGACAAGAATAAGCCTAGGGAGGACGAAAATGACCTAATTGATCATCCAATGACACAAACACACCTATTGGATGCCCAAGATTGGTTAAAAACCCTATTTGGACAAGAATAAGCCTAGGGAGGGCGAAAATGACCTAATAGATCATCCAATGATACAAACACACCTATTGGATGCACAAGGTTGGTTAAAAACCCTAATTGGACAAGAATATGTATAGGGAGGACGAAAATGACCTAAATATAAATTCAATGACACAATCAAAGTTATTGGATGCACAAGATAGGTTAAAAACCCTAATTGGACAAGAATAAGCCTAGCGAGGACGAAAATGACCTAATTGATCATCCAATGACACAAACACACCTATTGGATGCACAAGATTGGTTAAAAACCCTAATTGGACAAGAATAAGCCTAGGGAGGACGAAAATGACCTAATTGATCATCCAATGACACAAACACACCTATTGGATGCACAAGATTGGTTAAAAACCCTAATTGGACAAGAATTAGCCTAGGGAGGACGAAAATGACCTAATTGATCATCAAATGACACTAACACACCTATTGGAAGCACAAGAATGGTTAAAAACCCTACTTGGACAAGAATATGCCTAGGGAGGACGAAAATGACCTAATTGATCATCCAATGACACAAATGAACTTATTGGATGCACAAGATTTGTTAAAAACCCTAATTGGACAAGAATAAGTCTAGGGAGGACGAGAATGACCTAATTGATCATCCAATGACACAAACACACCTATTGGATGCACAAGATTGGTTAAAAACCCTAATTGGACAAGAATATGCCTAGGGAGGACGAAAATGACCTAAATATTAATTCAATGACACAATCAAAGTTATTGGATGCACAAGATTGGTTAAAAACTCTAGTTGGACAAGAATAAGCCTAGGGAGTACGAAAATGACCTAATTGAGCATCCAATGACACAAACACACCTATTGGATGCACAAGATTCGTTAAAAACCCTAATTGGACAAGAATAAGCCTAGGGAGGACAAAAATGACCTAATTGATCATCCAATGACACAAACACACCTATTGGATGCACAAGATTGGTTAAAAACCCTAATTGGACAAGAATAAGCCTAGGGAGGACGAAAATGACCTAATTGATCATCCAATGACACAAACACACCTATTGGATGCACAAGATTGGTTAAAAACCCTAATTGGACAAGAATATGCCTAGGGAGGGCGAAAATGATCTAAATATTAATTCAATGACACAAACAAAGTTATTGGATGCACAAGATTGGTTTAAAACCCTAATTGGACAAGAATCAGCCTAGGGAGGACGAAAATGACCTAATTGATCATCCAATGACACAGATGAACTTATTGGATGCACAAGATTGGTTAAAACCCCTAATTGGACAAGAATAAGCCTAGGGAGGACGAAAATGACCTAATTGATCATCCAATGACACAAACACACCTATTGGATGCACAAGATTGGTTAAAAACCCTAATTGGACAAGAATATACCTAGGGAGGACAAAAATGACCTAAATGTTAATTCAATGACACAAACGAACTTATTGGATGCACAACATTGGTTAAAAACCCTAATTGGACAAGGATAAGCCTAGGGAGGATGAAAATGACCTAATTGATCATCCAATGACACAAACACACCTATTGGATGCACAAGATTGGTTAAAAACCCTAATTGGACAAGAATAAGCCTAGGGAGGACGAAAATGACCTAATTGATCATCCAATGACACAAACACACCTATTGGATGCACAAGATTGGTTAAAAACCCTAATTGGACAAGAATAAGCCTAGGGAGGACGAAAATGACCTAATTGATCATCCAATGACACAAACACACCTATTGGATGCACAAGATTGGTTAAAAACCCTAATTGGACAAGAATAAGCCTAGTGAGGACGAAAATGACCTAATTGATCGTCCAATGACACAAACACACCTATTGGATGCACAAGATTGGTTAAAAACCCTAATTGGACAAGAATATGCCTAGGGAGGACGAAAATGACCTAAATATTAATTCAATGACACAAACAAAGTTATTGGATGCACAAGATTGGTTAAAAACCCTAATTGGACAAGAATAAGCCTAGGGAGGACGAAAATGACCTAATTGATCATCCAATGACACAAACACACCTATTGGATGCACAAGATTGGTTAAAAACCCTAATTGGACAAGAATAAGCCTAGGGAGGACGAAAATGACCTAATTGATCATCCAAGGACACAAACACACCTATTGGATACACAAGATTGGTTAAAAACCCTAATTGGACAATATGCCTAGGGAGGACGAATATGACGTAAATGTTAATCCAATGACACTAATGAACTTATTGGATGCACAAGATTGGTTAAAACCCCTAATTGGACAAGAATAAGACTAGGGAGGACAAAAATGACCTAAATGTTAATCCAATGAAACAACTCAACTTATTGGATGCACAAGATTGGTTAAAAACCCTAATTGGACAAGAATAAGCCTAGGAAGGACGAAAATGACCTAATTGATCATCCAATGACACAAACACACCTATTGGATGCACAAGATTGGTAAAAAAAAACCCTAATTGGACAAGAATATGCCTAGGGAGGACGAAAGTGACCTAAATAGTAATTCAATGAAACAAACAAACTTATTGGATGCACAAGATTGGTTAAAAACCCTAATTGGACAAGAATAAGCCTAGGGAGGACGAAAATGACCTAATTGATCATCAAATGACACAAACACACCTGTTGGATACACAAGATTGGTTATAAACCCTAATTGGACAAGAATATGCCTAGGGAGGACGAAAATGACCTCATTGATCATCCAATGACACAAACACACCTATTGGATACACAAGATTGGTTAAAAACCCTAATTGGACAAGAATATGCCTAGGGAGGACGAAAATGACCTAAATGTTAATCCAGTGACACAAATTAACTTATTGGATGCACAAGATTGGTTAAAAACCCTAATTGGACAAGAATAAGCCTAGGGAGGACGAAAATGACCTAATTGATCATCCAATGCCACAAACACACCTATTGGATGCACAAGATTGGTTAAAAACCCTAATTGGACAAGAATAAGCCTAGGGAGAACGAAAATGACCTAATTGATCATCCAATGACACAAACACACCTATTGGATGCACAATATTGGTTAAAAACCCTAATTGGACAAGAGTAAGCCTAGGGAGGACGAAAATGACCAAATTGATCATCCAATGCCACAAACACACCTATTGGATGCACAAGATTGGTTAACAACCCTCATTGGACAAGAATAAGCCTAGGGAGAACGAAAATGACCTAATTGATCATCCAATGACACAAAAACACCTATTGGATGCACAAGATTGGTTAAAAACCCTAATTGGACAAGAATATTCCTAGGGAGGACGAAAATGACCTAAATGTAAATCCAATGACACAAATGAACTTATTGGATGCACAAGATTGGTTAAAAACCCTAATTGGACAAGAATAAGCCTAGGGAGGACGAAAATGACCTAAATGTTAATCCAATGACACAACTCAACTTATTGGATGCACTAGATTGGTTAAAAACCCTACTTGGACAAGAATACGCCTAGGGAGGACGAAAATGACCTAATTGATCATCCAATGCCACAAACACACCTATTGGATGCACAAGATTGGTTAAAAACCCTAATTGGACAAGAATAAGCCTAGGGAGAACGAAAATGACCTAATTGATCATCCAATGACACAAACACACCTATTGGATGCACAAGATTGGTTAAAAACCCTAATTGGACAAGAATATTCCTCGGGAGGACGAAAATGACCTAAATGTAAATCCAATGACACAAATGAACTTATTGGATGCACAAGATTGGTTAAAAACCCTAATTGGACAAGAATAAGCCTAGGGAGGACGAAAATGACCTAAATGTTAATCCAATGACACAACTCAACTTATTGGATGCACAAGATTGGTTAAAAACCCTACTTAGACAAGAATAAGCCTAGGGAGGACGAAAATGACCTAATTGATCATCCAATGACACAAACACACCTATTGGATGCACAAGATTGATTAAAACCCCTAATTGGACAAGAATAAGCCTAGGGAGGACGAAAATGACCTCATTGATCATCCAATGACACAAACACACCTATTGGATACACAAGATTGGTTAAAAACCCTAATTGGACAAGAATATGCCTAGGGAGGACGAAAATGACCTAAATATTAATTCAATAACACAAACAAAGTTAGTGGATGCACAAGATTGGTTAAAAACCCTAATTGGACAAGAATAAGCCTAGGGAGGACGAAAATGACCTAATTGATCATCCAATGACACAAACACACCTATTGGATGCACAAGATTGGTAAAAAAAAACCCTAATTGGACAAGAATATGCCTAGGGAGGACGAAAGTGACCTAAATAGTAATTCAATGAAACAAACAAACTTATTGGATGCACAAGATTGGTTAAAAACCCTAATTGGACAAGAATAAGCCTAGGGAGGACGAAAATGACCTAATTGATCATCAAATGACACAAACACACCTATTGGATGCACAAGATTGGTTAAAAACCCAAATTGGACCAGAATATGCCTAGGGATGACGATAATGACCTAAATATTAATTCAATGACACAAACAAAGTTATTGGATGCACAAGATTGGTTAAAAACCCTAATTGGACAAGAATAAGCCTAGGGAGGACGAAAATGACCTAATTGATCATCCAAAGACACAAACACACCTATTGGATGCACAAGATTGATTAAAACCCCTAATTGGACAAGAATAAGCTTAGGGAGGACGAAAATGACCTCATTGATCATCCAATGACACAAACACACCTATTGGATACACAAGATTGGTTAAAAACCCTAATTGGACAAGAATTTGCCTAGGGAGGACGAAAAAGACCTAAATGTTAATCCAATGACACAAATGAACTTATTGGATGCACAAGATTGGTTAAAAACCCTAATTGGACAAGAATAAGCCTAGGGAGGACGAAAATGACCTAATTGATCATCCAATGCCACAAACACACCTATTGGATGCACAAGATTGGTTAAAAACCCTAATTGGACAAGAATAAGCCTAGGGAGAACGAAAATGACCTAATTGATCATCCAAGGACACAAACACACCTATTGGATGCACAAGATTGGTTAAAAACCCTAATTGGACAAGAATATTCATCGGGAGGACGAAAATGACCTAAATGTAAATCCAATGACACAAATGAACTTATTGGATGCACAAGATTGGTTAAAAACCCTAATTGGAAAAGAATAAGCCTAGGGAGGACGAAAATGACCTAAATGATAATCCAATGACACAACTCAACTTATTGGATGCACAAGATTGGTTAAAAACCCTACTTGGACAAGAATAAGCCTAGGGAGGACGAAAATGACCTAATTGATCATCCAATGACACAAACACACCTATTGGATGCACAAGATTGGTTAAAAACCCTAATTGGACAAGAATATACCTAGGGAGGACGAAAATAACCTAAATATTAATTCAATGACACAAACAATCTTATTGGATGCACAAGATTGGTTAAAAACCCTAATTGGACAAGAATAAGCCTAGGGAGGACGAAAATGACCTAATTGATCATCCAATGACACAAACACACCTATTGGATACACAAGATTGGTTAAAAACCCTAATTGGACAAGAATATGCCTAGGGAGGACGAAAAAGACCTAAATGTTAATCCAATGACACAAATGAACTTATTGGATGCACAAGATTGGTTAAAAACCCTAATTGGACAAGAATAAGCCTAGGGAGGACGAAAATGACCTAAATGTTAATCCAATGACACAACTCAACTTATTGGATGCACAAGATTGGTTAAAAACCCTAATTGGACAAGAATAAGCCTATGGAGGACGAAAAGGACCTAATTGATCATCAAATGACACAAACACACCTATTGGATGCACAAGATTGGTTAAAAACCCTAATTGGACAAGAATAAGCCTAGGGAGGACGAAAATAACCTAATTGATCATCCAATGACACAAACACACCTATTGGATGCACAAGATTGGTCTAAAACTCTAATTGGACAAGAATATGCCTAGGGAGGACGAAAATGACCTAAATGTTAGTCCAATGACACAAATGAACTTATTGGATGCACAAGATTGGTTAAAAACCCTAATTGGACAAGAATAAGCCTAGGGAGGACGAAAATGACCTAAATGTTAATCCAATGACACAACTCAACTTATTGGATGCACAAGGTTGGTTAAAAACCCTAATTGGACAAGAATAAGCCTAGGGAGGACGAAAATGACCTAATTGATCATCCAATGACACAAACACACCTATTGGATGCACAAGATTGGTTAAAAACCCTAATTGGACAAGAATATGCCTAGGGAGGACGAAAACAACCTAATTGATCATCCAATGACACAAACACACCTATTGGATGCACAAGATTGGTTAAAAACCCTAATTGGACAAGAATATGCCTAGGGAGGACGAAAATGACCTAAATATTAATTCAATGACACAAACAAAGTTATTGGATGCACAAGATTGGTTAAAAACCCTAATTGGACAAGAATAAGCCTAGGGAGGACGAAAATGACCTAATTGATCATCCAATGACACAAACACATCTATTGGATGCACAAGATTGGTTAAAAACCCTAATTGGACAAGAATATGCCTAGGGAGGACGAAAATGACCTTAATGTTAGTCCAATGACACAAATGAACTTATTGGATGCACAAGATTGCTTAAAAACCCTAATTGGACAAGAATAACCCTATGGAGGACGAAAATGACCTAAATGTTAATCCAATGACACAACTCAACTTATTGGATGCACAAGATTGGTTAAAAACCCTAATTGGACAAGAATAAGCCTAGGGAGGACGAAAATGACCTAATTGATCATCCAATGACACAAACACACCTATTGGATGCACAAGATTGGTTAAAAACCCTAATTGGACAAGAATAAGCCTAGGGAGGACGAAAACGACCTAATTGATCATCCAATGACACAAACACACCTATTGGATACACAAGATTGGTTAAAAACCCTAATTGGGCAAGAATATGCCTAGGGAGGACGTCGAAAATGACCTAAATGTTAATCGAATGACACAAATGAACTTATTGGACGCACAAGATTTGTTAAAAACCTTAATTGGACAAGAATAAGCATAGGGAGGACGAAAATGACCTAAATGTTAATTCAATGAAACAACTCAACTTATGGGATGCACAAGATTGGTTAAAAACCCTACTTGGACAAGAATAAGCCTAGGGAGGACGAAAATGACCTAATTGATCATCCAATGACACAAACACACCTATTGGATGCACAAGATTGGTTAAAAACCCTAATTGGACAAGAATAAGCCTAGGGAGGACGAAAATGACCTAATTGATCATCCAATGACACAAACACACCTATTGGATACACAAGATTGGTTAAAAACCCTAATTGGACAATATGCCTAGGGAGGACGAATATGACCTAAATGTTAATCCAATGACACAAATGAACTTATTGGATGCACAAGATTGGTTAAAACCCCTAATTGGACAAGAATAAGCCTAGGGAGGACGAAAATGACCTAAATGTTAATCCAATGAAACAAATCAACTTATTGGATGCACAAGATTGGTTAAAAACCCTAATTGGACAAGAATAAGCCTAGGAAGGACGAAAATTACCTAATTGATCATCCAATGACAGAAACGCACCTATTGGATGCACAAGATTGGTAAAAAAAAACCCTAATTGGACAAGAATATGCCTAGGGAGGACGAAAGTGACCTAAATAGTAATTCAATGAAACAAACAAACTTATTTGATGCACAAGATTGGTTAAAAACCCTAATTGGACAAGAATAAGCCTAGGGAGGACGAAAATGACCTAATTGATCATCCAATGACACAAACACACCTATTGGATGCACAAGATTGATTAAAAACCCTAATTGGACAAGAATAAGCCTAGGGAGGACGAAAATGACCTCATTGATCATCCAATGACACAAACACACCTATTGGATACACAAGATTGGTTAAAAACCCTAATTGAACAAGAATATGCCTAGGGAGGACGAAAAAGACCTAAATGTTAATCCAATGACACAAATGAACTTATTGGATGCACAAGATTGGTTAAAAACCCTAATTGGACAAGAATAAGCCTAGGGAGGACGAAAATGACCTAATTGATCATCCAATGCCACAAACACACCTATTGGATGCACAAGATTGGTTAAAAACCCTAATTGGACAAGAATAAGCCTAGGGAGAACGAAATTGACCTAATAGATCATCCAATGACACAAACACACCTATTGGATGCACAAGATTGGTTAAAAACCCTAATTGGACAAGAATATTCCTCGGGAGGACGAAAATGACCTAAATGTAAATCCAATGACACAAATGAACTTATTGGATGCACAAGATTGGTTAAAAACCCTAATTGGACAAGAATAAGCCTAGGGAGGACGAAAATGGCCTAAATGTTAATCCAATGACACAACTCAACTTATTGGATGCACAAGATTGGTTAAAAACCCTACTTGGACAAGAATAAGCCTAGGGAGGATGAAAATGACCTAATTGATCATCCAATGACACAAACACACCTATTGGATGCACAAGATTGGTTAAAAACCCTAATTGGACAAGAATAAGCCTAGGGAGGACGAAAATGACCTAATTGATCATCCAATGACACAAACACACCTATTGGATACACAAGATTGGTTAAAAACCCTAATTGGACAATATGCCTAGGGCGGACGAATATGACCTAAATGTTAATCCAATGACACAAATGAACTTATTGGATGCACAAGATTGGTTAAAACCCCTAATTGGACAAGAATAAGCCTAGGGAGGACGAAAATGACCTAAATGTTAATCCAATGAAGCAACTCAACTTATTGGATGCACAAGATTGGTTAAAAACCCTAATTGGACAAGAATAAGCCTAGGAAGGACGAAAATGACCTAATTGATCATCCAATGACACATACACACCTATTGGATGCACAAGATTGGTAAAAAAAAACCCTAATTGGACAAGAATATGCCTAGGGAGGACGAAAGTGACCTAAATAGTAATTCAATGAAACAAACAAACTTATTGGATGCACAAGATTGGTTAAAAACCCTAATTGGACAAGAATAAGCCTAGGGAGGACGAAAATGACCTAATTGATCATCAAATGACACAAACACACCTGTTGGATGCACAAGATTGGTTAAAAACCCTTATTGGACAAGAATATGCCTAGGGAGGACGAAAATGACCTAAATATTAATTCAATGACACAAACAAAGTTATTGGATGCACAAGATTGGTTAAAAACCCTAATTGGACAAGAATAAGCATAGGGAGGACGAAAATGACCTAATTGATCATCCAATGACACAAACACACCTATTGGATGCACAAGATTGGTTAAAAACCCAAATTGGACAAGAATAAGCCTAGGGAGGACGAAAATGACCTAATTGATCATCCAATGACACAAACACACCTATTGGATACACAAGATTGGTTAAAAACCCTAATTGGATAATATGCCTAGGGAGGACGAATATGACCTAAATGTTAATCCAATGACACAAATGAACTTATTGGATGCACAAGATTGGTTAAAACCCCTAATTGGACAAGAATAAGCCTAGGGAGGACGAAAATGACCTAAATGTTAATCCATTGAAACAACTCAACTTATTGGATGCACAAGATTGGTTAAAAACCCTAATTGGACAAGAATAAGCCTAGGAAGGACAAAAATTACCTAATTGATCATCCAATGACAGAAACACACCTATTGGATGCACAAGATTGGTAAAAAAAAACCCTAATTGGACAAGAATATGCCTAGGGAGGACGAAAGTGACCTAAATAGTAATTCAATGAAACAAACAAACTTATTTGATGCACAAGATTGGTTAAAAACCCTAATTGGACAAGAATAAGCCTAGGGAGGACGAAAATGACCTAATTGATCATCCAATGACACAAACACACCTATTGGATGCACAAGATTGATTAAAAACCCTAATTGGACAAGAATAAGCCTAGGGAGGACGAAAATGACCTCATTGATCATCCAATGACACAAACACACCTATTGGATACACAAGATTGGTTAAAAACCCTAATTGAACAAGAATATGCCTAGGGAGGAAGAAAAAGACCTAAATGTTAATCCAATGACACAAATGAACTTATTGGATGCACAAGATTGGTTAAAAACCCTAATTGGACAAGAATAAGCCTAGGGAGGACGAAAATGACCTAATTGATCATCCAATGCCACAAACACACCTATTGGATGCACAAGATTGGTTAAAAACCCTAATTGGACAAGAATAAGCCTAGGGAGAACGAAAATGACCTAATTGATCATCCAATGACACAAACACACCTATTGGATGCACAAGATTGGTTAAAAACCCTAATTGGACAAGAATATTCCTAGGGAGGACGAAAATGACCTAAATGTAAATACAATGACACAAATGAACTTATTGGATGCACAAGATTGGTTAAAAACCCTAATTGGACAAGAATAAGCCTAGGGAGAACGAAAATGACCTAAATGTTAATCCAATGACACAACTCAACTTATTGGATGCACAAGATTGGTTAAAAACCCTAATTGGACAACAATAAGCCTAGGGAGGACGAAAATGACCTAATTGATCATCCAATGACACAAACACACCTATTGGATGCACAAGATTGGTTAAAAACCCTAATTGGACAAGAATAAGCCTAGGGAGGACGAAAATGACCTAATTGATCATCCAATGACACAAACACACCTATTGGATACACAAGATTGGTTAAAAACCCTAATTGGGCAAGAATATGCCTAGGGAGGACGTGGAAAATGACCTAAATGTTAATCGAATGACACAAATGAACTTATTGGATGCACAAGATTGGTTAAAAACCATAATTGGACAAGAATAAGCATAGGGAGGACGAAAATGACCTAAATGTTAATCCAATGAAACAACTCAACTTATGGGTTACACAAGATTGGTTAAAAACCCTAATTGGACAAGAATAAGCCTAGGGAGGACGAAAATGACCTAATTGATCATCCAATGACACAAACACACCTATTGGATGCACAAGATTGGTTAAAAACCCTAATTGAACAAGAATATGCCTAGGGAGGACGAAAATGACCTAAATATTAATTCAATGAAACAAACAAAGTTATTGGATGCACAAGATTGGTTAAAAACCCTAATTGGACAAGAATAAGCCTAGGGAGGACGAAAATGACCAAATTGATCATCCAATGACATAAACACACCTATTGGATGCACAAGATTGATTAAAAACCCTAATTGGACAAGAATATTCCTCGGGAGGACGAAAATGACCTAAATGTAAATCCAATGACACAAATGAACTTATTGGATGCACAAGATTGGTTAAAAACCCTAATTGGACAAGAATAAGCCTAGGGAGGACGAAAATGACCTAATTGATCATCAAATGACACAAACACACCTATTGGATGCACAAGATTGGTTAAAAACCCTAATTGGACAAGAATAAGCCTAGGGAGGACGAAAATGACCTAATTGATCATCCAATGACACAAACACACCTATTGGATGCACAAGATTGGTTAAAAACCCTAATTGGACAAGAATATGCCTAGGGAGGACGAAAATGACCTAAATGTTAATCCAATGTCACAAATGAACTTATTAGATACACAAGATTGGTTAAATACCCTAATTGGACAAGAATAAGCCTAGGGAGGACGAAAGTGACCTAATTGAGCATCGAATGACACAAACACACCTATTGGATGCTCAAGATTGGTTAAAAACCCTAATTGGACAAGAATATGCCTAGGGAAGACAAAATGACCTTAATGTTAATCCAATGACACAAATGAACTTATTGGATGCACAAGATTGGTTAAAAACCCTAATTGGACAAGAATAAGCCTAGGGAGGATGAAAATGACCTAATTGATCATCCAATGACACAAACACACCTATTGGATGCACAAGATTGGTTAAAAACCCTAATTGGACAAGAATAAGCCTAGGGAGGACGAAAATGACCTAATTGATCATCCAATGACACAAACACACCTATTGGATGCACAAGATTGGTTAAAAACCCTATTTGGACAAGAATAAGCCTAGGGAGGACGAAAATGACCTAAATATTAATTTAATGACACAAACAAACTTATTGGATGAACAAGATTGGTTAAAAACCCTAATTGGACAAGAATATGCCTAGGGAGGACGAAAATGACCTAAATGTTAATCCAATGACACAAATGAACTTATTGGATGCACAAGATTGGTTAAAAACCCTAATTGGACAAGATTAAGCCTAGGGAGGACGAAAATGACCTAATTGATCATCCAATGACACAAACACACCTATTGGATGCATAAGATTCGTTAAAAACCCTAATTGGACAAGAATATGCCTAGGGACGACGAAAATGACCTAATTGATCATTCAAGGACACAAACACAACTATTGGATGCACAAGATTGGTTAAAAACCCTAATTGGACAAGAATAAGCCTAGGGAGGACGAAAATGACCTAATTGATCATCCAATGCCACAAACACACCTATTGGATGCACAAGATTGGTTAAAAACCCTAATTGGACAAGAATAAACCTAGGGAGGATGAAAATGACCTAATTGATCATCCAATGACACAAACACACCTATTGGATGCACAAGATTGGTTAAAAACCCTAATTGGACAAGAATAAGCCTAGGGAGGACGAAAATGACCTAATTGATCATCCAATGACACAAATGCACCTATTGGATGCACAAGATTTGTTAAAAACCCTAATTGGACAAGAATAAGCCTAGGGAGGACGAAAATGACCTAATTGATCATCCAATGACACAAACACACCTATTGGATGCACAAGATTGGTTAAAAACCCTAATTGGACAAGAATAAGCCTAGGGAGGACGAAAATGACCTAATTGATCATCCAATGACACAAACACACCTATTGGATGCACAAGATTGGTTAAAAACCCTAATTGGACAAGAATAAGCATAGTGAGGACGAAAATGACCTAAGTGATAATCCAATGACACAAACACACCTATTGGAAGCACAAGATTGGTTAAAAACCCTAATTGGACAAGAATATGCCTAGGGAGGACGAAAATGACCTAAATGTTAATCCAATGACACAAATGAACTTATTGGATGCACAAGATTGGTTAAAAACCCTAATTGGGCAAGAATAAGCCTAGGGAGGACGAAAATGACCTAATTGATCATCCAATGACACAAACTCACCTATTGGATGCACAAGATTGGTTAAAAACCCTAATTGGACAACAATAAGCCTAGGGAGGACGAAAATGACCTAATTGATCATCCAATGACACAAACACACCTATTGGATGCACAAGATTGGTTAAAAACCCTAATTGGACAAGAATATGCCTAGGGAGGACGAAAATGACCTAAATATTAATTCAATGACACAATCAAAGTTATTGGATGCACAAGATTGGTTAAAAACCTTAATTGGACAAGAATAAGCCTAGGGAGGAAGAAAATGACCTAATTGATCATCCAATGACACAAACACACCTATTGGATGCACAAGATTGGTTAAAAACCCTAATTGGACAAGAATAAGCCTAGGGAGGACGAAAATGACCTAATTGATCATCCAATGACACAAACACACCTATTGGATGCACAAGATTGGTTAAAAACCCTAATTGGACAAGAATAAGCCTAGGGAGGACGAAAATGACCTAATTGATCATCCAATGACACAAACACACCTATTGGATGCACAAGATTGGTTTAAAACCCTAGTTGGACAAGAATATGCCTAGTAAGGACGAAAATGACCTAATTGATCATCCAATGACACAAATGAACTTATTGGATGCACAAGATTGGTTAAAAACCCTAATTGGACAAGAATAAGCCTAGGGAGGACGAAAATGACCTAATTGATCATCCAATGACACAAACACACCTATTGGATGCACAAGATTGGTTAAAAACCCTAATTGGACAAGAATAAGCCTAGGGAGGACGAAAATGACCTAATTGATCATCCAATGACACAAACACACCTATTGGATGCACAAGATTTGTTTAAAACCCTAGTTGGACAAGATTATGCCTAGGAAGGACGAAAATGACCTAATTGATCATCCAATGACACAAATGAACTTATTGGATGCACAAGATTGGTTAAAAACCCTAATTGGACAAGAATAAGCCTAGGGAGGACGAAAATGACCTAATTGATCATCCAATGACACAAACACACCTATTGGATGCACAAGATTGGTTAAAAACCCTAATTGGACAAGAATAAGCCTAGGGAGGACGAAAATGACCTAATTGATCATCCAATGACACAAACACACCTATTGGATGCACAAGATTGGTTAAAAACCCTAATTGGACAAGAATAAGCCTAGGGAGGACGAAAATGACCTAATTGATCATCCAATGACACAAACACATCTATTGGAAGCACAAGATTGGTTAGAAACCCTAGTTGGACAAGAATATGCCTAGGGAGGACGAAAATGACCTAATTGATCATCCAATGACACAAATGAACTTATTGGATGCACAAGATTGCTTAAAAACCCTAATTGGACAAAAATAAGCATAGAAAGGACGAAAATGACCTAATTGATCATCCAATGACACAAACACACCTATTGGATGCACAAGATTGGTTAAAAACCCTAATTGGACAAGAATAAGCCTAGGGAGGACGAAAATGACCTAATTGATCATCCAATGACACAAACACACCTATTGGATGCACAAGATTGGTTAAAAACCCTAATTGGACAAGAATAAGCCTAGGGAGGACGAAAATGACCTAATTGATCATCCAATGACACAAACACACCTATTGGATGCATAAGATTGGTTAAAAACCCTAATTGGACAAGAATAAGCTTAGGGAGGACGAAAAATGACCTAATTGATCATCCAATGACACAAACACACCTATTGGATGCACAAGATTGGTTAAAAACCCTAATTGGACAAGAATAAGCCTAGGGAGGACGAAAATGACCTAATTGATCATCCAATGACACAAACACACCTATTGGATGCACAAGATTGGTTAAAAACCCTAATTGGACAAGAATATGCCTAGGGAGGACGAAAATGACCTAAATGTTAATCTAATGACACAAATGAACTTATTAAATGTACAAGATTGGTTAAAAACCCTAATTGGACAAGAATAAGCCTAGGGAGGACGAAAATGACCTAAATGTTAATCCAATGACACAACTCAACTTATTGGATGCACAAGATTGGTTAAAAACCCTAATTGGACAAGAATAAGCCTAGGGAGGACGAAAATGTCCTAATTGATCATCCAATGACACAAACACACCTATTGGATACACAAGATTGGTTAAAAACCCTAATTGGGCAAGAATATGCCTAGGGAGGACGTCGAAAATGACCTAAATGTTAATCGAATGACACAAATGAACTTATTGGACGCACAAGATTTGTTAAAAACCTTAATTGGACAAGAATAAGCATAGGGAGGACGAAAATGACCTAAATGTTAATTCAATGAAACAACTCAACTTATGGGATGCACAAGATTGGTTAAAAACCCTACTTGGAAGAGAATAAGCCTAGGGAGGACGAAAATGACCTAATTGATGATCCAATGACACAAACACACCTATTGGATGCACAAGATTGGTTAAAAACCCTAATTGGACAAGAATAAGCCTAGGGAGGACGAAAATGACCTAATTGATCATCCAATGACACAAACACACCTATTGAATACACAAGATTGGTTAAAAACCCTAATTGGACAATATGCCTAGGGAGGACGAATATGACCTAAATGTTAATCCAATGACACAAATGAACTTATTGGATGCACAAGATTGGTTAAAACCCCTAATTGGACAAGAATAAGCCTAGGGAGGACGAAAATGACCTAAATGTTAATCCAATGAAACAACTCAACTTATTGGATGCACAAGATTGGTTAAAAACCCTAATTGGACAAGAATAAGCCTAGGAAGGACGAAAATTACCTAATTGATCATCCAATGACAGAAACACACCTATTGGATGCACAAGATTGGTAAAAAAAAACCCTAATTGGACAAGAATATGCCTAGGGAGGACGAAAGTGACCTAAATAGTAATTCAATGAAACAAACAAACTTATTTGATGCACAAGATTGGTTAAAAACCCTAATTGGACAAGAATAAGCCTAGGGAGGACGAAAATGACCTAATTGATCATCCAATGACACAAACACACCTATTGGATGCACAAGATTGATTAAAAACCCTAATTGGACAAGAATAAGCCTAGGGAGGACGAAAATGACCTCATTGATCATCCAATGACACAAACACACCTATTGGATACACAAGATTGGTTAAAAATCCTAATTGAACAAGAATATGCCTAGGGAGGACGAAAAAGACCTAAATGTTAATCCAATGACACAAATGAACTTATTGGATGCACAAGATTGGTTAAATACCCTAATTGGACAAGAATAAGCCTAGGGAGGACGAAAATGACCTAATTGATCATCCAATGCCACAAACACACCTATTGGATGCACAAGATTGGTTAAAAACCCTAATTGGACAAGAATAAGCCTAGGGAGAACGAAAATGACCTAATTGATCATCCAATGACACAAACACACCTATTGGATGCACAAGATTGGTTAAAAACCCTAATTGGACAAGAATATTCCTCGGGAGGACGAAAATGACCTAAATGTAAATCCAATGACACAAATGAACTTATTGGATGCACAAGATTGGTTAAAAACCCTAATTGGACAAGAATAAGCCTAGGGAGGACGAAAATGACCTAAATGTTAATCCAATGACACAACTCAACTTATTGGATGCACAAGATTGGTTAAAAACCCTACTTAGACAAGAATAAGCCTAGGGAGGACGAAAATGACCTAATTGATCATCCAATGACACAAACACACCTATTGGATGCACAAGATTGATTAAAACCCCTAATTGGACAAGAATAAGCCTAGGGAGGACGAAAATGACCTCATTGATCATCCAATGACACAAACACACCTATTGGATACACAAGATTGGTTAAAAACCCTAATTGGACAAGAATATGCCTAGGGAGGACGAAAATGACCTAAATATTAATTCAATAACACAAACAAAGTTAGTGGATGCACAAGATTGGTTAAAAACCCTAATTGGACAAGAATAAGCCTAGGGAGGACGAAAATGACCTAATTGATCATCCAATGACACAAACACACCTATTGGATGCACAAGATTGGTAAAAAAAAACCCTAATTGGACAAGAATATGCCTAGGGAGGACGAAAGTGACCTAAATAGTAATTCAATGAAACAAACAAACTTATTGGATGCACAAGATTGGTTAAAAACCCTAATTGGACAAGAATAAGCCTAGGGAGGACGAAAATGACCTAATTGATCATCAAATGACCCAAACACACCTGTTGGATGCACAAGATTGGTTAAAAACCCTAATTGGACAAGAATATGCCTAGGGAGGACGAAAATGACCTAAATATTAATTCAATGACACAAACAAAGTTATTGGATGCACAAGATTGGTTAAAAACCCTAATTGGACAAGAATAAGCCTAGGGAGGACGAAAATGACCTAAATGTTAATCCAATGAAACAACTCAACTTATTGGATGCACAAGATTGGTTAAAAACCCTAATTGGACAAGAATAAGCCTAGGGAGGACGAAAATGACCTAATTGATCATCCATTGACACAAACACACCTATTGGATCCACAAGATTGGTTAAAAACCCTAATTAGACAAGAATAAGTCCAAGGAAGACGAAAATGACCTAATTGATCATCAAATGAAACAAACACACCTATTGGATGCACAAGATTGGTTAAAAACCCTAATTGGACAAGAATATGCCTAGGGAGGACGAAAATGACCTCAATATTAATTCAATGACACAAACAAAGTTATTGGATTCACAAGATTGGTTAAAAACCCTAATTGCACAAGAATAAGCTTAGGGAGGACGAAAATGACCTAATTGATCATCCAATGACACAAACACACCTATTGGATGCACAAGATTGGTTAAAAACCCTAATTGGACAAGAATAAGCCTAGGGAGGACGAAAATGACCTAATTGATCATCCAATGACACAAACACACCTATTGGATACACAAGATTGGTTAAAAACCCTAATTGGACAAGAATATGCCTAGGGAGGACGAAAATGACCTAAATATTAATTCAATGACACAAACAAAGTTATTGGATGCACAAGATTGGTTAAAAACCCTAATTGGACAAGAATAAGCATAGGGAGGACGAAAATGACCTAATTGATCATCCAATGACACAAACACACCTATTGGATGCACAAGATTGGTTAAAAACCCTAATTGGACAAGAATATGCCTTGGGAGGACGAAAATCACCTAAATGTAAATCCAATGACACAACTCAACTTATTGGATGCACTAGATTGGTTAAAAACCCTAATTGGACAAGAATAAGCCTAGGGAGGACGAAAATGACCTAATTGATCATCCAATGACACAAACACACCTATTGGATACACAAGATTGGTTAAAAACCCTAATTGGACAAGAATATGCCTAGGGAGGACGAAAATGACCTAAATGTTAATCCAATGACATAAATGAACTTATTGGATGCACAAGATTGGTTAAAAACCCTAATTGGACAAGAATAAGCCTAGGAAGGACGAAAATAACCTAATTGATCATCCAATGACACAAACACACCTATTGGATGCACAAGATTGGTTAAAAACCCTCATTGGACAAGAATATGCGATGGAGGACGAAAATGACCTAAATATTAATTCAATGACACAAACAAAGTTATTGGATGCACAAGATTGGTTAAAAACTCTAATTGGACAAGAAGAAGTCTAGGGAGGACGAAAATGACCTAATTGATCATCCAATGACACAAACACACCTATTGGATGCAATAGATTGGTTAAAAACCCTAGTTGAACAAGAATATGCCTAGGGAGGACGAAAATGACCTAATTGATCATCCAATGACACAAATGAACTTATTGGATGCACAAGATTTGTTAAAAACCCTAATTGGACAAGAATAAGCCTAGGGAGGACGAAAATGACCTAATTGATCATCCAGTGACACAAACACACCTATTGGATGCACAAGATTGGTTAAAAACCCTAATTGGACAAGAATAAGCCTAGGGAGACCGAAAATGACCTAATTGATCATCCAATGACACAAACACACCTATTGGATGCACAAGATTGGTTAAAAACCCAAATTGGACAAGAATAAGCCTAGGGAGGACAACAATGACCTAATTGATCATCCAATGACACAAACACACCTATTGGATGCACAAGATTGGTTAAAAACCCTAATTGGACAAGAATAAGCCTAGGGAGGACGAAAATGACCTAATTGATCATCCAATGACACAAACACACCTATGGGATACACAAGATTGGTTAAAAACCCTAATTGGACAATATGCCTAGGGAGGACGAATATGACCTAAATGTTAATCCAATGACACAAATGAACTTATTGGATGCACAAGATTGGTTAAAACCCCTAATTGGACAAGAATAAGCCTAGGGAGGACGAAAATGACCTAAATGTTAATCCAATGAAGCAACTCAACTTATTGGATGCACAAGATTGGTTAAAAACCCTAATTGGACAAGAATAAGCCTAGGAAGGACGAAAATGACCTAATTGATCATCCAATGACACATACACACCTATTGGATGCACAAGATTGGTAAAAAAAAACCCTAATTGGACAAGAATATGCCTAGGGAGGAAGAAAGTGACCTAAATAGTAATTCAATGAAACAAACAAACTTATTGGATGCACAAGATTGGTTAAAAACCCTAATTGGACAAGAATAAGCCTAGGGAGGACGAAAATGACCTAATTGATCATCAAATGACACAAACACACCTGTTGGATGCACAAGATTGGTTAAAAACCCTAATTGGACAAGAATATGCCTAGGGAGGACGAAAATGACCTAAATATTAATTCAATGACACAAACAAAGTTATTGGATTCACAAGATTGGTTAAAAACCATAATTGGACAAGAGTAAGCATAGGGAGGACGAAAATGACCTAATTGATCATCCAATGACACAAACACACCTATTGGATGCACAAGATTGGTTAAAAACCCAAATTGGACAAGAATAAGCCTAGGGAGGACGAAAATGACCTAATTGATCATCCAATTACACAAACACACCTATTGGATACACAAGATTGGTTAAAAACCCTAATTGGACAATATGCCTAGGGAGGACGAATATGACCTAAATGTTAATCCAATGACACAAATGAACTTATTGGATGCACAAGATTGGTTAAAACCCCTAATTGGACAAGAATAAGCCTAGGGAGGACGAAAATGACCTAAATGTTAATCCAATGAAACAAATCAACTTATTGGATGCACAAGATTGGTTAAAAACCCTAATTGGACAAGAATAAGCCTAGGAAGGACGAAAATTACCTAATTGATCATCCAATGACAGAAACGCACCTATTGGATGCACAAGATTGGTAAAAAAAAACCCTAATTGGACAAGAATATGCCTAGGGAGGACGAAAGTGACCTAAATAGTAATTCAATGAAACAAACAAACTTATTTGATGCACAAGATTGGTTAAAAACCCTAATTGGACAAGAATAAGCCTAGGGAGGACGAAAATGACCTAATTGATCATCCAATGACACAAACACACCTATTGGATGCACAAGATTGATTAAAAACCCTAATTGGACAAGAATAAGCCTAGGGAGGACGAAAATGACCTCATTGATCATCCAATGACACAAACACACCTATTGGATACACAAGATTGGTTAAAAACCCTAATTGAACAAGAATATGCCTAGGGAGGAAGAAAAAGACCTAAATGTTAATCCAATGACACAAATGAACTTATTGGATGCACAAGATTGGTTAAAAACCCTAATTGGACAAGAATAAGCCTAGGGAGGACGAAAATGACCTAATTGATCATCCAATGCCACAAACACACCTATTGGATGCACAAGATTGGTTAAAAACCCTAATTGGACAAGAATAAGCCTAGGGAGAACGAAAATGACCTAATTGATCATCCAATGACACAAACACACCTATTGGATGCACAAGATTGGTTTAAAACCCTAATTGGACAAGAATAAGCCTAGGGAGGACGAAAATGACCTAATTGATCATCCAATGACACAAACACACCTATTGGATGCACAAGATTGGTTAAAAACCCTAATTGGACAAGAATAAGCCTAGGGAGGACGAAAATGACCTAATTGATCATCCAATGACACAAACACACCTATTGGACGCTCAAGATTGGTTAAAAACCCTAATTGGACAAGAATTAGCCTAGGGAGGACGAAAATGACCTAATTGATCATCCAATGACACAAACACACCTATTGGATGCACAAGATTGGTTAAAAACCCTAATTGGACAAGAATAAGCCTAGGGAGGACGAAAATGACCTAATTGATCATCCAATGACACAAACACACCTATTGGATGCACAAGATTGGTTAAAAACCCTAATTGGACAAGAATAAGCCTAGGGAGGACAAAAATGACCTAATTGATCATCTAATGACACAAACACACCTATTGGATGCACAAGATTGGTTTAAAACCCAAGATGGACAAGAATATGCCTAGGGAGGACGAAAATGACCTAATTGATCATCCAATGACACAAATGAACTTATTGGATGCACAAGATTGGTAAAAAACCCTAATTGGACAATAATAAGCCTAGGGAGGACGAAAATGACCTAATTGATCATCCAATGACACAAACACACCTATTGGATGCACAAGATTGGTTAAAAACCCTAATTGGACAAGAATAAGCCTAGGGAGGACGAAAATGACCTAATTGATCATCCAATGACACAAACACACCTATTGGATGCAAAAGATTGGTTAAAAACCCTAATTGGACAAGATGATGCCTACGGAGGACGAAAATGAACTAAATATTAATTCAATGACACAAACAAACTTATTGGATGCACAAGATTGGTTAAAAACACTAATTGGACAAGAATAAGCCTAGGGAGGACGAAAATGAGCTAATTGATCATCCAATGACACAAACACACCTATTGGATGCACAAGATTGGTTAAAAACCCTAATTGGACAAGAATAAGCCTAGGGAGGACGAAAATGACCTAATTGATCATCCAATGACACAAACACACCTATTGGATGCACAAGATTGGTTAAAAACCCTAATTGGACAAGAATAAGCCTAGGGAGGACGAAAATGACCTAATTGATCATCCAATGACACAAACACACCTATTGGATGCACAAGATTGGTTTAAAACCCTAGTTGGACAAGAATATGCCTATGGAGGACGAAAATGACCAAATTTATCATCCAATGACACAAATGAACTTATTGGATGCACAAGATTGGTTAAAAACCCTAATTGGACAAGAATAAGCCTAGGGAGGACGAAAATGACCTAATTGATCATCCAATGACACAAACACACCTATTGGATGCACAAGATTGGTTAAAAACCCTAATTGGACAAGAATATGCCTAGGGATGACGAAAATGACCTAAATATTAATTCAATGAAACAAACAAACTTATTGGATGCACAAGATTGGTTTAAAACCCTAATTGGACAAGTATATGCCTAGGCAGGACGAAAATGACCTAATTGATCATCCAATGACACAAACACACCTATTGGATGCGCAAGATTGGTTAAAAACCCTAATTGGACAAGAATAAGCCTAGGGAGGACGAAAATGACCTAATTGATCATCCAATGACACAAACACACCTATTGGATACACAAGATTGGTTAAAAACCCTAATTGGACAAGAATATGCCTAGGGAGGACGAAAATGACCTAAATGTTAATTCAATGAAACAAACAAACTTATTGGATGCACAAGATTGGTTAAAAATCCTAATTGGACAAGAATAAGCCTAGGGAGGAAGAAAATGACCTAATTGATCATCAAATGACACAAACACACCTATTGGATGCACAAGATTGGTTAAAAACCCTAATTGGACAAGAATATTCCTAGGGAGGACGAAAATGACCTAAATATAAATTCAATGACACAAACAAAGTTATTGGATGCACAAGATTGGTTAAAAACCCTAATTGGACAAGAATAAGCCTAGGGAGGACGAAGATGACCTAATTGATCATCCAATGACACAAACACACCTATTGGATGCACAAGATTGGTTAAAAACCCTAATTGGACAAGAATAAGCCTAGGGAGGACGAAAATGACCTAATTGATCATCCAATGACACAAACACACCTATTGGATACACAAGATTGGTTAAAAACCCTAATTGGACAAGAATATGCCTAGGGAGGACGAAAATGACCTAAATGTTAATCCAATGACACAAATGAACTTATTGGATGCACAAGATTGGTTAAAAACCCTAATTGGACAAGAATAAGCCTTGAGAGGACGAAAATGACCTAATTGATCATCCAATGACACAAACACACCTATTGGATGCACAAGATTGGTTAAAAACCCTAATTGGACAAGAATAAGCCTAGGGAGGACGAAAATGACCTAATTGATCATCCAATGACACAAAACACCTATTGGATGCACAAGATTGGTTAAAAATCCTAATTGGACAAGAATAAGCCTAGGGAGGATAAAAATGACCTAATTGATCATCCAATGACACAAACACACCTATTGGATGCACAAGATTGGTTAAAAACCCTAATTGGACAAGAATAAGCCTAGGGAGGACGAAAATGACCTAATTGATCATCCAATGACACAAACACACCTATTGGATGCACAAGATTGGTTAAAAACCCTAATTGGACAAGAATAAGCCTAGGGAGGACGAAAATGACCTAATTGATCATCCAATCACACAAACACACCTATTGGATGCACAAGATTGGTTAAAAACCATAGTTGGACATGAATATGCCTAGGGAGGATGAAAATGACCTAATTGATCATCCAATGACACAAATGAACTTATTGGATGCACAAGATTGGTTAAAAACACTAATTGGACAAAAATAAGCCTAGGGAGGACAAAAATGACCTAATTGATCATCCAATGACACAAACACACCTATTGGATGCACAAGATTGGTTAAAAACCCTAATTGGACAAGAATAAGCCTAGGGAGGACGAAAATGACCTAATTGATCATCCAATGACACAAACACACCTATTGGATGCACAAGATTGGTTAAAAACCCTAATTGGACAAGAATAAGCCTAGGGAGGACGAAAATGACCTAATTGATCATCCAATGACACAAACACACCTATTGGATGCACAAGATTGGTTAAAAACCCTAATTGGACAAGAATAAGCCTAGGGAGGACGAAAATGACCTAATTGATCATCCAATGACACAAACACATCTATTGGAAGCACAAGATTGGTTAGAAACCCTAGTTGGACAAGAATATGCCTAGGGAGGACGAAAATGACCTAATTGATCATCCAATGACACAAATGAACTTATTGGATGCACAAGATTGCTTAAAAACCCTAATTGGACAAAAATAAGCATAGAAAGGACGAAAATGACCTAATTGATCATCCAATGACACAAACACACCTATTGGATGCACAAGATTGGTTAAAAACCCTAATTGGACAAGAATAAGCCTAGGGAGGACGAAAATGACCTAATTGATCATCCAATGACACAAACACACCTATTGGATGCACAAGATTGGTTAAAAACCCTAATTGGACAAGAATAAGCCTAGGGAGGACGAAAATGACCTAATTGATCATCCAATGACACAAACACACCTATTGGATACACAAGATTGGTTAAAAACCCTAATTGGACAATATGCCTAGGGCGGACGAATATGACCTAAATGTTAATCCAATGACACAAATGAACTTATTGGATGCACAAGATTGGTTAAAACCCCTAATTGGACAAGAATAAGCCTAGGGAGGACGAAAATGACCTAAATGTTAATCCAATGAAGCAACTCAACTTATTGGATGCACAAGATTGGTTAAAAACCCTAATTGGACAAGAATAAGCCTAGGAAGGACGAAAATGACCTAATTGATCATCCAATGACACATACACACCTATTGGATGCACAAGATTGGTAAAAAAAAACCCTAATTGGACAAGAATATGCCTAGGGAGGACGAAAGTGACCTAAATAGTAATTCAATGAAACAAACAAACTTATTGGATGCACAAGATTGGTTAAAAACCCTAATTGGACAAGAATAAGCCTAGGGAGGACGAAAATGACCTAATTGATCATCAAATGACACAAACACACCTGTTGGATGCACAAGATTGGTTAAAAACCCTTATTGGACAAGAATATGCCTAGGGAGGACGAAAATGACCTAAATATTAATTCAATGACACAAACAAAGTTATTGGATGCACAAGATTGGTTAAAAACCCTAATTGGACAAGAATAAGCATAGGGAGGACGAAAATGACCTAATTGATCATCCAATGACACAAACACACCTATTGGATGCACAAGATTGGTTAAAAACCCAAATTGGACAAGAATAAGCCTAGGGAGGACGAAAATGACCTCATTGATCATCCAATGACACAAACACACCTATTGGATACACAAGATTGGTTAAAAACCCTAATTGGACAAGAATATGCCTAGGGAGGACGAAAATGACCTAAATGTTAATCCAGTGACACAAATTAACTTATTGGATGCACAAGATTGGTTAAAAACCCTACTTGGACAAGAATAAGCCTAGGGAGGACGAAAATGACCTAATTGATCATGCAATGCCACAAACACACCTATTGGATGCACAAGATTGGTTAAAAACCCTAATTGGACAAGAATAAGCCTAGGGAGAACGAAAATGACCTAATTGATCATCCAATGACACAAAAACACCTATTGGATGCACAATATTGGTTTAAAACCCTAATTGGACAAGAATAAGCCTAGGGAGGACGAAAATGACCAAATTGATCATCCAATGCCACAAACACACCTATTGGATGCACAAGATTGGTTAAAAACCCTAATTGGACAAGAATAAGCCTAGGGAGAACGAAAATGACCTAATTGATCATCCAATGACACAAACACACCTATTGGATGCACAATATTGGTTAAAAACCCTAATTGGACAATAGTAAGCCTAGGGAGGACGAAAATGTCCAAATTGATCATCCAATGCCACAAACACACCTATTGGATGCACAAGATTGGTTAAAAACCCTAATTGGACAAGAATAAGCCTAGGGAGAACGAAAATGACCTAATTGATCATCCAATGACACAAAAACACCTATTGGATGCACAAGATTGGTTAAAAACCCTAATTGGACAAGAATATTCCTAGGGAGGACGAAAATGACCTAAATGTAAATCCAATGACACAAATGAACTTATTGGATGCACAAGATTGGTTAAAAACCCTAATTGGACAAGAATAAGCCTAGGGAGGACGAAAATGACCTAAATGTTAATCCAATGACACAACTCAACTTATTGGATGCACTAGATTGGTTAAAAACCCTACTTGGACAAGAATACGCCTAGGGAGGACGAAAATGACCTAATTGATCATCCAATGACACAAACACACCTATTGGATGCACAAGATTGGTTAAAAACCCTAATTGGACAAGAATAAGCCTAGGGAGGACGAAAATGACCTAATTGATCATCCAATGACACAAACACACCTATTGGATACACAAGATTGGTTAAAAACCCTAATTGGACAAGAATAAGACTTGGGAGGACGAAAATGACCTAATTGATCATCCAATGACACCAACACACCTATTGGATTCACAAGATTGGTTAAAAACCCTAGTTGGACAAGAATATGCCTAGGGAGGACGAAAATGACCTAATTGATCATCCAATGACACAAATGAACTTATTGGATGCACAAGATTGGTTAAAAACCCTAATTGGACTAGAATAAGCATATAAAGGACGAAAATGACCTAATTGATCATCCAATGACACAAACACACCTATTGGATGCACAAGATTGGTTAAAAACCCTAATTGGATAAGAATATGCCTAGGGAGGACGAAAATGACCTAATTGATCATCCAATGACACAAACACACCTATTGGATGCACAAGATTGGTTAAAAACCCTAATTGGACAAGAATATGTCTAGGGAGGACGAAAATGACCTAATTGATCATCCAATGACACAAACACACCTATTGGATGCACAAGATTGGTTAAAAACCCTTATTGGACAAGAATATGCCTAGGGAGGACGAAAATGACCTAAATATTAATTCAATGACACAAACAAAGTTATTGGATGCACAAGATTGGTTAAAAACCCTAATTGGACAAGAATATGCCTAGGGAGGACGAAATGACCTAAATATTAATCCAATGACACAAATGAACTTATTGGATGCACAACATTGGTTAAAAACCCTAATTGGATAAGAGTAAGCCTAGGAAGGACGAAAATAACCTAATTGATCATCCAATGACACAAACACACCTATTGGATGCACAAGATTGGTTGAAAACCCTAATTGGACAAGAATAAGCCTAGGGAGGATGAAAATGACCTAATTGATCATCCAATGACACAAATGAACTTATTGGACGCACAAGATTTGTTAAAAACCGTAATTGGACAAGAATAAGCCTAGGGAGGACGAAAATGACCTAATTGATCATCCAATGACACAAACACACCTATTGGATGCACAAGATTTGTTAAAAACCCTAATTGGACAAGAATAAGCCTAGGGAGGACGAAAATGACCTAATTGATCATCCAATGACACAAACACACCTATTGGATGCACAAGATTGGTTAAAAACCCTAATTGGACAAGAATAAGCCTAGGGAGGACGAAAATGACCTAATTGATCATCCAATGACACAAACACACCTATTGGAAGTACAAGATTGGTTAAAAACCCAAGTTGGACAAGAATATGCCTAGGGAGGACGAAAATGACCTAATTGATCATCCAATGACACAAATGAACTTATTGGATGCACAAGATTGGTTAAAAATCCTAATTGGACTAGAATAAGCATATAAAGGACGAAAATGACCTAATTGATCATCCAATGACACAAACACACCTATTGGATGCACAAGATTGGTTAAAAACCCTAATTGGACAAGAATATGCCTAGGGAGGACGAAAATGACCTAATTGATCATCCAATGACACAAACACACCTATTGGATGCACAAGATTGGTTAAAAACCCTAATTGGACAAGAATATGCCTAGGGAGGACGAAAATGACCTAAATATTAATTCAATGACACAAACAAAGTTATTGGATGCACAAGATTGGTTAAAAACCCTAATTGGACAAGAATAAGCCTAGGGAGGACGAAAAAGACCTAATTGATCATCCAATGACACAAACACACCTATTGGAAGCACAAGATTGGTTAAAAACCCTAATTGGACAAGAATATGCCTAGGGAGGACGAAAATGACCTAATTGATCATCCATTGCCACAAACACACCTATTGGATGCACAAGATTGGTTAAAAACCCTAATTGGACAAGAATATGCCAAGGGAGGACGAAAATGACCTAATTGATCATCCAATGACACAAACACACCTATTGGATGCACAAGATTCGTTAAAAACCCTAATTGGACAAGAATATGCCTAGGGAGGACGAAAATGACCTAATTGATCATCCAATGACACAAATGAACTTATTGGATGCACAAGATTGATTAAAAACCCTAATTGGACAAGAATAAGCCTAGGGAGGACGAAAATGACCTAATTGATCATCCAATGACACAAACACACCTATTGGATGCACAAGATTGGTTAAAAACCCTAATTGGACAAGAATAAGCCTAGGCAGGAAGAAAATGACCTAATTGATCATCCAATGACACAAACACACCTATTGGATGCACAAGATTCGTTAAAAACCCTAATTGGACATGAATATGCCTAGGGAGGACGAAAATGACCTAATTGATCATCCAATGACACAAACACACCTATTGGATGCACAAGATTGGTTAAAAACCCTAATTGGACAAGAATATGCCTAGGGAGGACGAAAATGACCTAAATATTAATTCAAAGAAACATACAAACTTATTGGATGCACAAGATTGGTTAAAAACCCTAATTAGACAATAATATGCCTATGGAGGACGAAAATGACCTAATTGATCATCCAATGACACAAACACACCTATTGGATGCACAAGATTGGTTAAAAACCCTAATTGGACAAGAATAAGCCTAGGGAGGACGAAAATGACCTAATTGATCATCCAATGACACAAACACACCTATTGGATGCACAAGATTCGTTAAAAACCCTAATTGGACAAGAATATGCCTAAGTAGGACGAAAATGACCTAATTGATCATCCAATGACACAAACACACCTATTGGATGCACAAGATTGGTTAAAAACCCTAATTGGACAAGAATAAGCCTAGGGAGGACGAAAATGACCTAATTGATCATCCAATGACACAAAACACCTATTGGATGCACAAGATTGGTTAAAAATCCTAATTGGACAAGAATAAGCCTAGGGAGGATAAAAATGACCTAATTGATCATCCAATGACACAAACACACCTATTGGATGCACAAGATTGGTTAAAAACCCTAATTGGACAAGAATAAGCCTAGGGAGGACGAAAATGACCTAATTGATCATCCAATGACACAAACACACCTATTGGATGCACAAGATTGGTTAAAAACCCTAATTGGACAAGAATAAGCCTAGGGAGGACGAAAATGACCTAATTGATCATCCAATCACACAAACACACCTATTGGATGCACAAGATTGGTTAAAAACCATAGTTGGACATGAATATGCCTAGGGAGGATGAAAATGACCTAATTGATCATCCAATGACACAAATGAACTTATTGGATGCACAAGATTGGTTAAAAACACTAATTGGACAAAAATAAGCCTAGGGAGGACAAAAATGACCTAATTGATCATCCAATGACACAAACACACCTATTGGATGCACAAGATTGGTTAAAAACCCTAATTGGACAAGAATAAGCCTAGGGAGGACGAAAATGACCTAATTGATCATCCAATGACACAAACACACCTATTGGATGCACAAGATTGGTTAAAAACCCTAATTGGACAAGAATAAGCCTAGGGAGGACGAAAATGACCTAATTGATCATCCAATGACACAAACACACCTATTGGATGCACAAGATTGGTTAAAAACCCTAATTGGACAAGAATAAGCCTAGGGAGGACGAAAATGACCTAATTGATCATCCAATGACACAAACACATCTATTGGAAGCACAAGATTGGTTAGAAACCCTAGTTGGACAAGAATATGCCTAGGGAGGACGAAAATGACCTAATTGATCATCCAATGACACAAATGAACTTATTGGATGCACAAGATTGCTTAAAAACCCTAATTGGACAAAAATAAGCATAGAAAGGACGAAAATGACCTAATTGATCATCCAATGACACAAACACACCTATTGGATGCACAAGATTGGTTAAAAACCCTAATTGGACAAGAATAAGCCTAGGGAGGACGAAAATGACCTAATTGATCATCCAATGACACAAACACACCTATTGGATGCACAAGATTGGTTAAAAACCCTAATTGGACAAGAATAAGCCTAGGGAGGACGAAAATGACCTAATTGATCATCCAATGACACAAACACACCTATTGGATGCACAAGATTGGATAAAAACCCTAATTGGACAAGAATATGCCTAGGGAGGACATAAATGACTTAATTGATCATCCAATGACCCAAACACACCTATTGGATGCACAAGATTGGTTAAAAACCCTAATTGGACAAGAATATGCCTAGGGAGGACGAAAATGACCTAAATATTAATTCAATGACACAAACAAACTTATCGGATGCACAAGATTGGTTAAAAACCCTAATTGGACAAGAATAAGCCTAGGGACGACAAAAATGACCTAATTGATCATCCAATGACACAAACACACCTATTAGATGCACAAGATTGGTTAAAAACCCTAATTGGACAAGAATAAGCCTAGGGAGGAAGAAAATGACCTAATTGATCATCCAATGACACAAACACACCTATTGGATGCACAAGATTGGTTAAAAACCCTAATTGGACAAGAATAAGCCTAGGGAGGACGAAAATGACCTAATTGATCATCCAATGACACAAACACACCTATTGGATGCAGAAGATTGGTATAAAACCTTAGTTGGACAAGAATATGCCAAGGGAGGACGAAAATGACCTAATTGATCATCCAATGACACAAACACACCTATTGGATGCACAAGATTGGTTAAAAACCCTAATTGGACAAGAATAAGCCTAGGGAGGACGAAAATGACCTAATTGATCATCCAATGACACAAACACACCTATTGGATGCACAAGATTGGTTAAAAACCCTAATTGGACAAGAATATGCCTAGGGATGACGAAAATGACCTAAATATTAATTCAATGAAACAAACAAACTTATTGGATGCACAAGATTGGTTAAAAACCCTAATTGGACAAGTATATGCCTAGGGAGGACGAAAATGACCTAATTGATCATCCAATGACACAAACACACCTATTGGATGCACAAGATTGGTTAAAAACCCTAATTGGACAAGAATAAGCCTAGGGAGGACGAAAATGACCTAATTGATCATCCAATGACACAAACACACCTATTGGATACACAAGATTGGTTAAAAACCCTAATTGGGCAAGAATATGCCTAGGGAGGACGTCGAAAATGACCTAAATGTTAATCGAATGACACAAATGAACTTATTGGACGCACAAGATTTGTTAAAAACCTTAATTGGACAAGAATAAGCATAGGGAGGACGAAAATGACCTAAATGTTAATTCAATGAAACAACTCAACTTATGGGATGCACAAGATTGGTTAAAAACCCTACTTGGACAAGAATAAGCCTAGGGAGGACGAAAATGACCTAATTGATCATCCAATGACACAAACACACCTATTGGATGCACAAGATTGGTTAAAAACCCTAATTGGACAAGAATAAGCCTAGGGAGGACGAAAATGACCTAATTGATCATCCAATGACACAAACACACCTATTGGATACACAAGATTGGTTAAAAACCCTAATTGGACAATATGCCTAGGGAGGACGAATATGACCTAAATGTTAATCCAATGACACAAATGAACTTATTGGATGCACAAGATTGGTTAAAACCCCTAATTGGACAAGAATAAGCCTAGGGAGGACGAAAATGACCTAAATGTTAATCCAATGAAACAACTCAACTTATTGGATGCACAAGATTGGTTAAAAACCCTAATTGGACAAGAATAAGCCTAGGAAGGACAAAAATTACCTAATTGATCAGCCAATGACAGAAACAAACCTATTGGACGCACAAGATTGGTAAAAAAAAACCCTAATTGGACAAGAATATGCCTAGGGAGGACGAAAGTGACCTAAATAGTAATTCAATGAAACAAACAAACTTATTTGATGCACAAGATTGGTTAAAAACCCTAATTGGACAAGAATAAGCCTAGGGAGGACGAAAATGACCTAATTGATCATCCAATGACACAAACACACCTATTGGATGCACAAGATTGATTAAAAACCCTAATTGGACAAGAATAAGCCTAGGGAGTACGAAAATGACCTAATTGATCATCCAATGACACAAACACACCTATTGGATGCACAAGATTGGTTAAAAACCCTAATTGGACAAGAATAAGCCTAGGGAGGACGAAAATGACCTAATTGATCATCCAATGACACAAACACACCTATTGGATGCACAAGATTGGTTAAAAACCCTAATTGGACAAGAATAAGCCTAGGGAGGATGAAAATGACCTAATTGATCATTCAATGACACAAACACACCTATTGGAAGCACAAGATTGGTTAAAAACCCTAGTTGGACAAGAATATGCCTAGGGAGGACGAAAATGATCTAATTGATCATCCAATGACACAAATAAACTTATTGGATGCACAAGATTGGTTAAAAACCCTAGTTGTACAAGAATATGCCTAGGGAGGACGAAAATGACCTAATTGATCATCCAATGACACAAATGAACTTATTGGAGGCACAAGATTTGTTAAAACCCTAATTGGACAAGAATAAGCCTAGGGAGGACGAAAATGACCTAATTGATCATCCAATGACACAAACACACCTATTGGATGCACAAGATTGGTTAAAAACCCTAATTGGACAAGAATAAGCCTAGGGAGGACGAAAATGACCTAATTGATCATCCAATGACACACACACACCTATTGGATGCACAAGATTGGTTAAAAACCCTAGTTAGACAAGAATATGCCTAGGGAGGACGAAAATGACCTAATTGATCATCCAATGACACAAATGAACTTATTGGATGCACAAGATTGGTTAAAAACCCTAATTGGACAAGAATAAGCCTAGGGAGGACGAAAATAACCTAACTGATAATCCAATGACACAAACACACCTATTGGATGCACAAGATTGGTCTAAAACTCTAATTGGACAAGAATATGCCTAGGGAGGACGAAAATGACCTAAATGTTAATCCAATGACACAAATGAACTTATTGGATGCACAAGATTGGTTAAAAACCCTAATTGGACAAGAATAAGCCTAGGGAGGACGAAAATGACCTAAATGTTAATCCATTGAAACAACTCAATTTATTGGATGCACAAGATTGGTTAAAAACCCTAATTGGACAAGAATAAGCCTAGGGAGGACGAAAATGACCTAATTGATCATCCAATGACACAAACACACCTATTGGATGCACAAGATTGGTTAAAAACCCTAATTGGACAAGAATAAGCCTAGGGAGGACGAAAATGACCTAATTGATCATCCAATGACACAAACACACCTATTGGATGCACAAGATTGGTTAAAAACCCTAATTGGACAAGAATAAGCCTAGGGAGGACGAAAATGACCTAATTGATCATCCAATGACACAAGCACACCTATTGGATGCACAAGGTTGGTTAAAAACCCTAATTGGACAAGAATAAGCCTAGGGAGGACGAAAATGACCTAATTGATCATCCAATGACACAAACACACCTATTGGATGCACAAGATTGGTTAAAAACCCTAATTGGACAAGAATATGCCTAGGGAAGGCGAAAATGACCTAAATATTAATTCAATGACACAAACAAACTTATCGGATGCACAAGATTGGTTAAAAACCCTAATTGGACAAGAATAAGCCTAGGGAGGACGAAAATGACCTAATTGATCATCCAATGACACAAACACACCTATTGGATGCACAAGATTGGTTAAAAACCCTAATTGGACAAGAATAAGCCTAGGGAGGACGAAAATGACCTAATTGATCATCCAATGACACAAACACACCTATTGGATGCACAAGATTGGTTAAAAACCATAATTGGACAAGAATATGCCTAGGGAGGACGAAAATGACCTAATTGATCATCCAATGACACAAATGAACTTATTTGATGCACAAGATTAGTTAAAAACCCTAATTGGACAAGAATAAGCCTAGGGAGGACGAAAATAACCTAATTGATCATCCAATGACACAAACACACCTATTGGATGCACAAGATTGGTCAAAAACTCTAATTGGACAAGAATATGCCTAAGGAGGATGAAAATGACCTAAATGTTAATCCAATGACACAAATGAACGTATTGGATGCACAAGATTGGTTAAAAACCCTAATTGGACAAGAATAAGCCTAGGGAGGACGAAAATGACCTAATTGATCATCCAATGACACAAACACACCTATTGGATGCACAAGATTGGTTAAAAACCCTAATTGGACAAGAATATGCCTAGGGAGGACGAATATGACCTAAATGTAAATCCAATAACACAAATGAACTTATTGGATGCACAAGATTGATTAAAAACCCTAATTGGACAAGAAAAAGCCTAGGGAGGACGAAAATGACCTAATTGATCATCCAATGACACAAACACACCTATTGGATGCACAAGATTGATTAAAAACCCTAATTGGACAAGAATAAGCCTAGGGAGGACGAAAATGACCTAATTGATCATCCAATGACACAAACACACCTATTGGATGCACAAGATTGTTTAAAAACCCTAATTGGACAAGAATAAGCCTAGGGAGGACAAAAATGACCTAATTGATCATCTAATGACACAAACACACCTATTGGATGCACAAGATTGGTTTAAAACCCAAGATGGACAAGAATATGCCTAGGGAGGACGAAAATGACCTAATTGATCATCCAATGACACAAACACACCTATTGGATGCACAAGATTGGTTAAAAACCCTAATTGGACAAGAATAAGCCTAGGGAGGACGAAAATGACCTAATTGATCATCCAATGACACAAACACACCTATTGGATGCACAAGATTGGTTTAAAACCCTAGTTGGACAAGAATATGCCTAGTGAGGACGAAAATGACCTAATTGATCATCCAATGACACAAACACACTTATTGGATGCACATGATTGGTTAAAAACCCTAATTGGAAAAGAATAAGCCTAGGGAGGACGAAAATGACCTAATTGATCATCCAATGACACAAACACACCTATTGGATGCACAAGATTGGTTAAAAACCCTAATTGGACAAGAATAAGCCTAGGGAGGACGAAAATGACCTAATTGATCATCCAATGACACAAACACACCTATTGGATGCACAAGATTGGTTAAAAACCCTAATTGGACAAGAATAAGCCTAGGGAGGACGAAAATGACCTAATTGATCATCCAATGACACAAACACATCTATTGGAAGCACAAGATTGGTTAGAAACCCTAGTTGGACAAGAATATGCCTAGGGAGGACGAAAATGACCTAATTGATCATCCAATGACACAAATGAACTTATTGGATGCACAAGATTGCTTAAAAACCCTAATTGGACAAAAATAAGCATAGAAAGGACGAAAATGACCTAATTGATCATCCAATGACACAAACACACCTATTGGATGCACAAGATTGGTTAAAAACCCTAATTGGACAAGAATAAGCCTAGGGAGGACGAAAATGACCTAATTGATCATCCAATGACACAAACACACCTATTGGATGCACAAGATTGGTTAAAAACCCTAATTGGACAAGAATAAGCCTAGGGAGGACGAAAATGACCTAATTGATCATCCAATGACACAAACACACCTATTGGATGCACAAGATAGGTTAAAAACCCTAATTAGACAAGAATAAGCCTAGGGAGGACGAAAATGACCTAATTGATCATCCAATGACACAAACACACCTATTGGATGCACAAGATTTGTTAAAAACCCTAATTGGACAAGAATAAGCCTAGGGAGGACGAAAATAACCTAATTGATCATCCAATGACACAAACACACCTATTGGATGCACAAGATTGGATAAAAACCCAAATTGGAAGAATAAGCATAGAAAGGACGAAAATGACCTAATTGATCATCCAATGACACAAACACACCTATTGGATGCACAAGATTGGTTAAAAACCCTAATTGGACAAGAATAAGCCTAGGGAGGACGAAAATGACCTAATTGATCATCCAATGACACAAACACACCTATTGGACGCACAAGATTTGTTAAAAGCCCTAATTGGACAAGAATAAGCCTAGGGAGGACGAAAATAACCTAATTGATCATCCAATGACACAAACACACCTATTGGATGCTCAAGATTGGATAAAAACCCAAATTGGAAGAATAAGCATAGAAAGGACGAAAATGACCTAATTGATCATCCAATGACACAAACACACCTATTGGATGCACAAGATTGGTTAAAAACCCTAATTGGACAAGAATAAGCCTAGGGAGGACGAAAATGACCTAATTGATCATCCAATGACACAAACACACCTATTGGATGGAAAAGATTGGTTTAAAAACCCTAATTGGACAAGAATAAGCCTAGGGAGGACGAAAATGACCTAATTGATCATCCAATGACACAAACACACCTATTAGATGCACAAGATTGGTTAAAAACCCTAGTTGGACAAGAATATGCCTAGGGAGGACGAAAATGGACTAATTGATCATCCAATGACACAAACACACCTATTGGATGCACAAGATTGGTTAAAAACCCTAGTTGGACAAGAATATGCCTAGGGAGGACGAAAATGACTTAATTGATCATCCAATGACACAAATGAACTTATTGGATGCACAAGATTAGTTAAAAACCCTAATTGGACAAGAATAAGCCTAGGGAGGACGAAAATGACCTAATTGATCATCCAATGACACAAACATACCTATTGGATGCACAAGATTGGTTAAAACCCTAATTGGACAAGAATAAGCCTAGGGAGGACGAAAATGACCTAATTGATCATCCAATGACACAAACACACCTATTGGATGCACAAGATTGATTAAAAACCCTAATTGGACAAGAATAAGCCTAGGGAGGACGAAAATGACCTAATTGATCATCCAATGACACAAACACACCTATTGGATACACAAGATTGGTTAAAAACCCTAATTGGACAATATGCCTAGGGAGGACGAATATGACCTAAATGTTAATCCAATAACACAAATGAACTTATTGGATGCACAAGATTGGTTAAAACCCCTAATTGGACAAGAATAAGCCTAGGGAGGACGAAAATGACCTAAATGTTAATCCAATGAAACAACTCAACTTATTGGATGCACAAGATTGGTTAAAAACCCTAATTGGACAAGAATATGCCTAGGGAGGACGAAAAAGACCTAAATGTTAATCCAATGACACAAATGAACTTATTGGATGCACAAGATTGGTTAAAAACCCTAATTGGACAAGAATAAGCCTAGGGAGGTCGAAAATGACCTAATTGATCATCCAATGCCACAAACACACCTATTGGATGCACAAGATTGGTTAAAAACCCTAATGGGACAAGAATAAGCCTAGGGAGAACGAAAATGACCTAATTGATCATCCAATGACACAAACACACCTATTGGATGCACAAGATTGGTTAAAAACCCTAATTGGACAAGAATATTCCTCGGGAGGACGAAAATGACCTAAATGTAAATCCAATGACACAAATGAACTTATTGGATGCACAAGATTGGTTAAAAACCCTAATTGGACAAGAATAAGCCTAGGGAGGACGAAAATGACCTAAATGTTAATCCAATGACACAACTCAACTTATTGGATGCACAAGATTGGTTAAAAACCCTACTTGGACAAGAATACGCCTAGGGAGGACGAAAATGACCTAATTGATCATCCAATGACACAAACACACCTATTGGATGCACAACATTTGGTTAAAAACCCTAATTGGACAAGAATAAGCCTACGGAGGACGAAAATGACCTAATTGATCATCCAATGACACAAACACACCTATTGGATACACAAGATTGGTTAAAAACCCTAATTGGACAATATGCCTAGGGAGGACGAATATGACCTAAATGTTAATCCAATGACACAAATGAACTTATTGGATGCACAAGATTGGTTAAAACCCCTAATTGGACAAGAATAAGCCTAGGGAGGAAGAAAATGACCTAAATGTTAATCCAATGAAGCAACTCAACTTATTGGATGCACAAGATTGGTTAAAAACCCTAATTGGACAAGAATAAGCCTAGGAAGGACGAAAATGACCTAATTGATCATCCAATGACACATACACACCTATTGGATGCACAAGATTGGTAAAAAAAAACCCTAATTGGACAAGAATATGCCTAGGGAGGACGAAAGTGACCTAAATAGTAATTCAATGAAACAAACAAACTTATTGGATGCACAAGATTGGTTAAAAACCCTAATTGGACAAGAATAAGCCTAGGGAGGACGAAAATGACCTAATTGATCATCAAATGACACAAACACACCTGTTGGATACACAAGATTGGTTATAAACCCTAATTGGACAAGAATATGCCTAGGGAGGACGAAAATGACCTCATTGATCATCCAATGACACAAACACACCTATTGGATACACAAGATTGGTTAAAAACCCTAATTGGACAAGAATATGCCTAGGGAGGACGAAAATGACCTAAATGTTAATCCAGTGACACAAATTAACTTATTGGATGCACAAGATTGGTTAAAAACCCTAATTGGACAAGAATAAGCCTAGGGAGGACGAAAATGACCTAATTGATCATCCAATGCCACAAACACACCTATTGGATGCACAAGATTGGTTAAAAACCCTAATTGGACAAGAATATGCCTAGGGAGGACGAAATAGACCTAAATATTAATTCAATGAAACAAACAAACTTATTGGATGCACAAGATTGGTTAAAAACCCTAATTGGACAAGAATAAGCCTAGGGAGGACGAAAATGACCTAATTGATCATCAAATGACACAAACACACCTATTGGATGCACAAGATTGGTTAAAAACCCTAATTGGACAAGAATATGCCTAGGGAGGACGAAAATGAACTAAATATTAATTCAATGACACAAACAAAGTTATTGGGAGCACAAGATTGGTTAAAAACCCTAATTGGACAAGAATATGCCTAGGGAGGACGAAAATGACCTAAATATTAATTCAATGACACACACACACTTATTGGAAGCACAAGATTGGTTAAAAACCCTAATTGGACAAGAAGAAGCCTATGGAGCACGAAAATGACCTAATTGATCATCCAATGACACAAACACACCTATTGGATGCACAAGATTGGTTCAAAACCCTAATTGGACAAGAAGAAGCCTAGGGAGGACGAAAATGACCTAATTGATCATCCAATGACACAAACACACCTATTGGATGCACAAGATTGGTTAAAAACCCTAATTGGACAAGAATAAGCCTAGGGAGGACGAAAATGACCTAATTGATCATCCAATGACACAAACACACCTATTGGATACACAAGATTGGTTAAAAACCCTAATTGGACAAGAATATGCCTAGGGAGGACGAAAATGACCTAAATATTAATTCAATGACACAAACAAAGTTATTGGATGCACAAGATTGGTTAAAAACCCTAATTGGACAAGAATAAGCATAGGGAGGACGAAAATGACCTAATTGATCATCCAATGACACAAACACACCTATTGGATGCACAAGATTGGTTAAAAACCCTAATTGGACAAGAATATGCCTTGGGAGGACGAAAATCACCTAAATGTAAATCCAATGACACAACTCAACTTATTGGATGCACTAGATTGGTTAAAAACCCTAATTGGACAAGAATAAGCCTAGGGAGGACGAAAATGACCTAATTGATCATCCAATGACACAAACACACCTATTGGATACACAAGATTGGTTAAAAACCCTAATTGGACAAGAATATGCCTAGGGAGGACGAAAATGACCTAAATGTTAATCCAATGACATAAATGAACTTATTGGATGCACAAGATTGGTTAAAAACCCTAATTGGACAAGAATAAGCCTAGGGAGGACGAAAATGACCTAAATGCTAATCCAATGACACAACTCAACTTATTGGATGCACAAGATTGGTTAAAAACCCTAATTGGGCAAGAATAAGCCTAGCGAGGACGAAAATGACCTAATTGATCATCCAATGACACAAACACACCTATTGGATGCACAAGATTGGTTAAAAACCCTAATTGGACAAGAATAAGCCTAGGGAGGACGAAAATGACCTAATTGATCATCCATTGCCACAAACACGCCTATTGGATGCACAAGATTGGTTAAAAACCCTAATTGGACAAGAATATGCCTTGGGAGGACGAAAATGACCTAATTGATCATCCAATGACACAAACACACCTATTGGATGCACAAGATTGGTTAAAAACCCTAATTGGACAAGAATATGCCTAGGGAGCACGAAAATGACCTAAATATTAATTCAATGACATAAACAAACTTGTTGGATGCACAAGATTGGTTAAAAACCCTAATTGGAGAAGAATAAGCCTAGGGAAGACGAAAATGACCTAATTGATCATCCAATGACACAAACACACCTATTGAAAGCACAAGATTGGTGAAAAACCCTAATTGGGCCAGAATATGCCTAGGGAGGACGAAAATGACCTAAATGTTAATCCAATGACACAAATGAACTTATTGGATGCACAAGATTGGTTAAAAACCCTAATTGGACAAGAATAAACCTAAGGAGGGCGAAAATGACCTAATTGATCATCCAATGACACAAACACACCTATTGGATGCACAAGATTGGTTAAAAACCCTAATTGGACAAGAATATGCCTAGGGAGGACGAAAATGACCTAAATATTAATTCAATGACACAAACAAAGTTATTGGATGCACAAGATTGGTTAAAAACCCTAATTTGACAACAATAAGTCTAGGGAGGACGAAAATGACCTAATTGATCATCCAATGACACAAACACATCTATTGGATGCACAAGATTGGTTAAAAACCCTAATTGGACAAGAATAAGCCTAGGGAGGACGAAAATGACCTAATTGATCATCCAATGACACAAACACACCTATTGGATGCACAAGATTGGTTAAAAACCCTAATTGGACAAGAATAAGCCTAGGGAGGACGAAAATGACCTAATTGATCATCCAATGACACAAATGAACTTATTGGATGCACAAGATTTTTTAAAAACCCTAATTGGACAAGAATAAGCCTAGGGAGGACGAAAATGACCTAATTGATCATCCAATGACACAAACACACCTATTGGATGCACAAGATTGGTTAAAAACCCTAATTGGACAAGAATATGCCTAGGTAGGACAAATATGACCTAACTGTTAATTCAATGACAAAAACGAACTTATTGGATGTAAAACATTGGTTAAAAACCCTAATTGGACAAGAATATGCCTAGGGAGGACGAAAATGACCTAAATGTTAATCCAATGAAACAAATGAACTTATTGGATGCACAAGATTGATTAAAAACCCTAATTGGACAAGAATAAGCCTAGGGAGGACGAAAATGACCTAATTGATCATCCAATGACACAAACACACCTATTGGATGCACAAGATTGGTTAAAAACTCTAATTGGACAAGAACATGCCTAGGGAGGACGAAAATGACCTAATTGATCATCCAATGACACTAATGAATTTATTGAATGCACAAGATTGGTTAAAAACCCTAATTGGACAAGAATAAGCCTAGGGAGGACGAAAATGACCTAATTGATCATCCAATGACACAAACACACCTATTGGATGCACACGATTGGTTAAAAACCCTAATTGGACAAGAATATGCCTAGGGAGGACGAAAATGACCTAAATATTAATTCAATGACACAAACAAAGTTATTGGATGCACAAGATTGGTTAAAAACCCTAATTGGACAAGAATATGCCTAGGGAGGACTGATATGACCTAAATGTTAATCCAATGACACAAATGAACTTATTGGATGCACAAGATTGGTTAAAAACCCTAATTGGACAAGAATAAGCCTAGGAATGACGAAAATGACCTAATTGATCATCCAATGACACAAACACACCTATTGGATGCACAAGATTGGTTAAAAACCATAATTGGACAAGAATAAGCCTAAGGAGGACGAAAATGACCTAATTGATCATCCAATGACACAAACACACCTATTGGATGCACAAGATTGGTTAAAAACCCTAATTGGACAAGAATAAGCCTAGGGAGGACGAAAATGACCTAATTGATCATCCAATGACACAAACACACCTATTGGATGCACAAGATTGGTTAAAAACCCTAGTTGGACAAGAACATGCCTAGGGAAGACGAAAATGACCTAATTGATCATCCAATGACACTAATGAACTTATTGGATGCACAAGATTGGTTAAAAACCCTAATTGGACAAGAATAAGCCTAGGGAGGACAAAAATGACCTAATTGATCATCCAATGACACAGACACACCTATTGGATGCACAAGATTGGTTAAAAACCCTAATTGGACAAGAATATGCTTAGGGAGGACGAAAATGACCTAATTGATTATCCAATGACACACACACACACCTATTGGATGCACAAGATTGGTTAAAAACCCTAATTGGACAAGAATATGCTTAGGGAGGACAAAAATGACCTAATTGATCTTCCAATGACACAAACACACCTATTGGATGCACAAGATTGGTTAAAAACCCTAATTGGACAAGAATATGCCTAGGGAGGACGAATATGACCTAAATGTTAATCCAATAACACAAATGAACTTATTGGATGCACAAGATTGGTTAAAAACCCTAATTGGACAAGAATAAGCCTAGGGAAAACGAAAATGACCTAAATGTTAATCCAATGACACAACTCAACTTATTGGATGCACAAGATTGGTTAAAAACCCAAATTGGACAAGAATAAGCCTAGGGAGGACGAAAATGACCTAATTGATCATCCAATGACACAAACACACCTATTGGATGCACAAGATTGGTTAAAAACCCTAATTGGACAAGAATAAGCCTAGGGAGGACGAAAATGACCTAATTGATCATCCAATGACACAAACACACCTATTGGATGCACAAGATTGGTTAAAAACCCTTGTTGGACAAGAACATGCCTAGGGAGGACGAAAATGACCTAATTGATCATCCAATGACACAAACAAACCTATTGAATTCACAAGATTGGTTAAAAACCCTAATTGGACAAGAATATGCCTAGGGAGGACCAAAATGACCTAAATATTAATTCAATGACACAAACAAACTTATTGGATGCATAAGATTGGTTAAAAACCCTAATTGGACAAGAATAAGCCTATGGAGGACGAAAATGACCTAATTGATCATCCAATGACACAAACACACCTATTGGATGCACAAGATTGGTTAAAAACCCTAATTGGACAAGAATAAGCCTAGGGAGGACGAAAATGACCTAATTGATCATCCAATGCCAAAAACACACCTATTGGATGCACAAGATTGGTTAAAAACCCTAATTGGACAACAATAAGCCTAGGGAGGACGAAAATGACCTAATTGATCATCCAATGACACAAACACACCTATTGGATGCACAAGATTGGTTAAAAACCCTAATTGGACAAGAATATGCCTAGGGAAGACGAAAATGACCTAAATATTAATTCAATGACACAAACAAACTTATCGGATGCCCAAGATTGGTTAAAAACCCTAATTGGACAAGAATAAGCCTAGGGAGGACGAAAATGACCTAATTGATCATCCAATGACACAAACACACCTATTGGATGCACAAGATTGGTTAAAAACCCTAATTGGACAAGAATATGCCTAGGGAGGGCGAAAATGACCTAAATATTAATTCAATGACGCAAACAAACTTATCGGATGCACAAGATTGGTTAAAAACCCTAATTGGACAAGAATAAGCCTAGGGAGGACGAAAATGACCTAATTGATCATCCAATGACACAAACACACCTATTGGATGCACAAGATTGGTTAAAAACCCTAATTGGACAAGAATATGCCTAGGGAGGACGAAAATGACCTAAATATTAATTCAATGACACAAACACTGTTATTAGATGCACAAGATTGGTTAAAAACCCTAATTGGAAAAGAATAAGCCTAGGGAGGACGAAAATGACCTAATTGATCATCCAATGACACAAACACACCTATTGGATGCACAAGATTGGTTAAAAACCCTAATTGGACAAGAATAAGCCTAGGGAGGACGAAAATGACCTAATTGATCATCCAATGACCCAAATGAACTTATTGGATGCACAAGATTTGTTAAAAACCCTAATTGGACAAGAATATGCCTAGGGAGGACGAAAATGACCTAATTGATCATCCAATGACACAAACACACCTATTGGATGCACAAGATTGGTTAAAAACCCTAATTGGACAAGAATATGCCTAGGGAGGACGAAAATGACATAATTGATCATCCAATGACACAAGCACACCTATTAGAAGCACAAGATTGGTTAAAAACCCTAATTGGACAAGAATATGCCTAGGGAGGACGAAAATGACCTAATTGATCATCCAATGACACAAACACACCTATTGGATGCACAAGATTGGTTAAAAACCCTAATTGGAAAAGAAAAAGCCTAGGGAGGACGAAAATGACCTAATTGATCATCCAATGACACAAACACACCTATTGGATGCACAAGATTGGTTAAAAACCCTAATTGGACAAGAATAAGCCTAGGGAGGACGAAAATGACCTAATTGATCATCCAATGACACAAACACACCTATTGGATGCACAAGATTGGTTAAAAACCCTAATTGGACAAGAATAAGCCTAGGGAGGACAAAAATGACCTAATTGATCATCTAATGACACAAACACACCTATTGGATGCACAAGATTGGTTTAAAACCCAAGATGGACAAGAATATGCCTAGGGAGGACGAAAATGACCTAATTGATCATCCAATGACACAAATGAACTTATTGGATGCACAAGATTGGTAAAAAACCCTAATTGGACAATAATAAGCCTAGGGAGGACGAAAATGACCTAATTGATCATCCAATGACACAAACACACCTATTGGATGCACAAGATTGGTTAAAAACCCTAATTGGACAAGAATAAGCCTAGGGAGGACGAAAATGACCTAATTGATCATCCAATGACACAAACACACCAATTGGATGCACGAGGTTCGTTAAAAACCCTAATTGGACAAGAATATGCCTAGGGAGGACGAAAATGACCTAATTGATCATCCAATGACTCAAACACACCTATTGGATGCACAAGATTGGTTAAAAACCCTAATTGGACAAGAATATGCCTAGGGAGGACGAAAATGACCTAATTGATCATCGAATGACACAAATGACCTTATTGGATGCACAAGATTAGTTAAAAACCCTAATTGGACAAGAATAAGCCTAGGGAGGAAGAAAATAACCTAATTGATCATCCAATGACACAAACACACCTATTGGATGCACAAGATTGGTTAAAAACCCTAATTGGACAAGAATATGCCTAGGGAGGACGAAAATGACCTAAATATTAATTCAATGAAACAGACAAACTTATTGGATGCACAAGATTGGTTAAAAACCCTAATTGGACAAGACTATGCCTAGGGAGGACGAAAATGACCTAATTGATCATCCAATGACACAAACACACCTATTGGATGCACAAGATTGGTTAAAAACCCTAATTGGACAAGAATAAGCCTAGGGAGGACGAAAATGACCTAATTGATCATCCAATGACACAAATAAACCTATTGGATGCACAAGATTGGTTAAAAACCCTAATTGGACAAGAATATGCCTAGGGAGGACGAAAATGACCTAAATGTTAATCCAATGACACAAATGAACTTATTGGATGCACAAGATTGGTTAAAAACCCTAATTGGACAAGAATAAGCCTAGGGAGGATGAAAATGACCTAAATGCTAATCCAATGACACAACTCAACTTATTGAATGCACAAGATTGGTTAAAAACCCTAATTGGGCAAGAATAAGCCTAGGGAGGACGAAAATGACCTAATTGATCATCCAATGACACAAACACACCTATTGGATGCACAAGATTGGTTAAAAACCCTAATTGGACAAGAATAAGCCTAGGGAGGACGAAAATGACCTAATTGATCATTCAATGACACAAATGAACTTATTGCATGCACAAGATTGGTTAAAAATCCTAATTGCACAAGAATAAGCCTAGGGAGGACGAAAATGACCTAATTGATCATCCAATGACACAAACACACCTATTGGATGCACAAGATTGGTTAAAAACCCTAATTGGACAAGAATAAGCCTAGGGAGGACGAAAATGACCTAATTGATCATCCAATGACACAAACACACTTATTGGATGAACAAGATTGGTTAAAAACCCTAATTGGACAAGAATAAGCCTAGGGAGGACGAAAATGACCTAATTGATCATCCAATGACACAAACACACCTATTGGATGCACAAGATTGGTTAAAAACCCTAATTGGACAAGAATAAGCCTAGGGAGGACGAAAATGACCTAATTGATCATCCAATGACACAAACACACCAATTGGATGCACAAGATTGGTTAAAAACCCTAGTTGGACAAGAACATGCCTAGGGAGGACGAAAATGACCAAAATATTAATTCAATGACACAAACAAAGTTATTGGATGCACAAGATTGGTTAAAAACCCTAATTGGACAAGAATAAGCCTAGGGAGGACGAAAATGACCTAATTGATCATCCAATGACACAAACACACCTATTGGATGCACAAGATTGGTTAAAAACCCTAATTGGACAAGAATAAGCCTAGGGAGGACGAAAATGACCTAATTGATCATCCAATGACACAAACACACCTATTGGATGCACAAGATTGGTTAAAAACCCTAATTGGACAAGAATAAGCCTAGGGAGGACGAAAATGACCTAATTGATCATCCAATGACACAAACACATCTATTGGAAGCACAAGATTGGTTAGAAACCCTAGTTGGACAAGAATATGCCTAGGGAGGACGAAAATGACCTAATTGATCATCCAATGACACAAATGAACTTATTGGATGCACAAGATTGCTTAAAAACCCTAATTGGACAAAAATAAGCATAGAAAGGACGAAAATGACCTAATTGATCATCCAATGACACAAACACACCTATTGGATGCACAAGATTGGTTAAAAACCCTAATTGGACAAGAATAAGCCTAGGGAGGACGAAAATGACCTAATTGATCATCCAATGACACAAACACACCTATTGGATGCACAAGATTGGTTAAAAACCCTAATTGGACAAGAATAAGCCTAGGGAGGACGAAAATGACCTAATTGATCATCCAATGACACAAACACACCTATTGGATGCACAAGATTGGTTAAAAACCCTAATTGGACAAGAAGATGCCTAGGGAGGACAAAAATGACCTAATTGATCATCGAATGACACAAACACACCTATTGGATGCAAAAGTTTGGTTAAAAACCCTAATTGGACAAGAATAAGCCAAGGGAGAACGAATATGACCTAAATGTTAATCCAATAACACAAATGAACTTATTGGATGCACAAGATTGGTTAAAAACCCTAATTCGACAAGAATAAGCCTAGGGAGGACGAAAATGACCTAATTGATCATCCAATGACACAAACACACCTATTGGATGCACAAGATTGGTTAAAAACCCTAATTGGACAAGAATAAGCCTAGGGAGGACGAAAATGACCTAATTGATCATCCAATGACACAAACACACCTATTGGATGCACAAGATTGGTTAAAAACCCTAATTGGACAAGAATATGCCTAGGGATGACGAAAATGACCTAAATATTAATTCAATGAAACAAACAAACTTATTGGATGCACAAGATTGGTTAAAAACCCTAATTGGACAAGTATATGCCTAGGGAGGACGAAAATGACCTAATTGATCATCCAATGACACAAACACACCTATTGGATGCACAAGATTGGTTAAAAACCCTAATTGGACAAGAATAAGCCTAGGGAGGACGAAAATGACCTAATTGATCATCCAATGACACAAACACACCTATTGGATACACAAGATTGGTTAAAAACCCTAATTGGGCAAGAATATGCCTAGGGAGGACGTCGAAAATGACCTAAATGTTAATCGAATGACACAAATGAACTTATTGGACGCACAAGATTTGTTAAAAACCTTAATTGGACAAGAATAAGCATAGGGAGGACGAAAATGACCTAAATGTTAATTCAATGAAACAACTCAACTTATGGGATGCACAAGATTGGTTAAAAACCCTACTTGGACAAGAATAAGCCTAGGGAGGACGAAAATGACCTAATTGATCATCCAATGACACAAACACACCTATTGGATGCACAAGATTGGTTAAAAACCCTAATTGGACAAGAATAAGCCTAGGGAGGACGAAAATGACCTAATTGATCATCCAATGACACAAACACACCTATTGGATACACAAGATTGGTTAAAAACCCTAATTGGACAATATGCCTAGGGAGGACGAATATGACCTAAATGTTAATCCAATGACACAAATGAACTTATTGGATGCACAAGATTGGTTAAAACCCCTAATTGGACAAGAATAAGCCTAGGGAGGACGAAAATGACCTAAATGTTAATCCAATGAAGCAACTCAACTTATTGGATGCACAAGATTGGTTAAAAACCCTAATTGGACAAGAATAAGCCTAGGAAGGACGAAAATGACCTAATTGATCATCCAATGACACATACACACCTATTGGATGCACAAGATTGGTAAAAAAAAACCCTAATTGGACAAGAATATGCCTAGGGAGGAAGAAAGTGACCTAAATAGTAATTCAATGAAACAAACAAACTTATTGGATGCACAAGATTGGTTAAAAACCCTAATTGGACAAGAATAAGCCTAGGGAGGACGAAAATGACCTAATTGATCATCAAATGACACAAACACACCTGTTGGATGCACAAGATTGGTTAAAAACCCTAATTGGACAAGAATATGCCTAGGGAGGACGAAAATGACCTAAATATTAATTCAATGACACAAACAAAGTTATTGGATGCACAAGATTGGTTAATAACCATAATTGGACAAGAGTAAGCATAGGGAGGACGAAAATGACCTAATTGATCATCCAATGACACAAACACACCTATTGGATGCACAAGATTGGTTAAAAACCCAAATTGGACAAGAATAAGCCTAGGGAGGACGAAAATGACCTAATTGATCATCCAATGACACAAACACACCTATTGGATACACAAGATTGGTTAAAAACCCTAATTGGACAATATGCCTAGGGAGGACGAATATGACCTAAATGTTAATCCAATGACACAAATGAACTTATTGGATGCACAAGATTGGTTAAAACCCCTAATTGGACAAGAATAAGCCTAGGGAGGACGAAAATGACCTAAATGTCAATCCAATGAAACAAATCAACTTATTGGATGCACAAGATTGGTTAAAAACCCTAATTGGACAAGAATAAGCCTAGGAAGGACGAAAATTACCTAATTGATCATCCAATGAAAGAAACACACCTATTGGATGCACAAGATTGGTAAAAAAAAACCCTAATTGGACAAGAATAAGCCTAGGGAGGACGAAAATGACCTAATTGATCATCAAATGACACAAACACACCTGTTGGATGCACAAGATTGGTTAAAAACCCTAATTGGACAAGAATATGCCTAGGGAGGACGAAAGTGACCTAAATAGTAATTCAATGAAACAAACAAACTTATTTGATGCACAAGATTGGTTAAAAACCCTAATTGGACAAGAATAAGCCTAGGGAGGACGAAAATGACCTAATTGATCATCCAATGACACAAACACACCTATTGGATGCACAAGATTGGTTAAAAACCCTAATTGGACAAGAATAAGCCTAGGGAGGACGAAAATGACCTAATTGATCATCCAATGACACAAACACACCTATTGGACGCACATGATTGGTTAAAAACCCTAATTGGACAAGAATAAGCCTAGGGAGGACGAAAATGACCTAATTGATCATCCAATGACACAAACACACCTATTGGATGCACAAGATTGGTTAAAAACCCTAGTTAGACTAGAATATGCCTAGGGAGGACGAAAATGACCTAATTGATCATCCAATGACACAAATGAACTTATTGGATGCACAAGATTGGTTAAAAACCCTAATTGGACAAGAATAAGCCTAGGGAGGACGAAAATGACCTAATTGATCATCCAATGACACAAACACACCTATTGGATGCACAAGATTGGTTAAAAACCCTAATTGGACAAGAATAAGCCTAGGGAGGACGAAAATGACCTAATTGATCATCTAATGACACAAACACAGATATTGGATACACAAGATTGGTTAAAAACCCTAATTGGACAACAATATGCCTAGGGAGGACGAATATGAACTAAATGTTAAACCAATAATACAAATGAACTTATTGGATGCACAAGATTGGTTAAAAACCCTAATTGGACAAGAATAAGCCTAGGGAGAACGAAAATGACCTAAATATTAATCCAATGACACAACTCAACTTATTGGATGCACAAGATTGGTTAAAAACCCTAATTGGACAAGAATAAGCCTAGGGAGGACGAAAATGACCTAATTGATCATCCAATGACACAAACACACCTATTGGATGCACAAGATTGTTTAAAAACCCTAATTGGACAAGAATATGCCTAGGGAGGACGAAAATAACCTAAATGTTAATCCAATGACACAAATGAACTTATTGGATGCACAAGATTGCTTAAAAACCCTAATTGGACAAGAATAAGCCTAGGGAGGACGAAAATGACCTAATTGATCATCCAATGACACAAACACACCTATTGGATGCACAAGATTGGTTAAAAACCCTAATTGGACAAGAATAAGCCTAGGGAGGACGAAAATGACCTAATTGATCATCCAATGACACAAACACACCTATTGGATGCACAAGATTGGTTAAAAACTCTAATTGGACAAGAATATACCTACGGAGGACGAAAATGACCTAATTGATCATCCAATGACACAAACACACCTATTGGATGCACAAGATTGGTTAAAAACCATAACTTGATAAGAATAAGCCTAGGGAGGACGAAAATGACCTAATTGATCATCCAATGACACAAACACACCTATTGGATACACAAGATTGGTTAAAAACCCTAATTGGACAAGAATATGACTAGGGAGGACGAAAATGACCTAAATATTAATTTAATGACACAAACAAACTTATTGGATGCACAAGATTGGTTAAAAACCCTAATAGGACAAGAATAAGCCTAGGGAGGACGAAAATGACCTAATTGATCATCCAATGACACAAACACACCTATTGGATGCACAAGATTGGTTAAAAACCATAATTGGACAAGAATAAGCCTAGGGAGGACGAAAATGACCTAATTGATCATCCAATGACACAAATGAACTTATTGGATGCACAAGATTTGTTAAAAACCCTAATTTGACAAAGTTATTGGCTGCACAAGATTGGTTAAAAACCCTAATTTGACAAGAATAAGTCAAGGGAGGACGAAAATGACCTAATTGATCATCCAATGACACAAACACACCTATTGGATGCACAAGATTGGTTAAAAACCCTAATTGGACAAGAATAAGCCTAGGGAGGACGAAAATGACCTAATTGATCATCCAATGACACAAACACACCTATTGGATGCACAAGATTGGTTAAAAACCCTAATTGGTCAAGAATAAGCCTAGGGAGGACGAAAATGACCTAATTGATCATCCAATGACACAAATGAACTTATTGGATGCACAAGATTGGTTAAAACCCTAATTGGACAAGAATATGCCTAGGGAGGACGAAAATGACCTAAATATTAATTCAATGACACAAACAAAGTTATTGGATGCACAAGATTGGTTAAAAACCCTAATTGGACAAGAATAAGCCTAGGGAGGACGAAAATGACCTAATTGATCATCCAATGACACAAACACACCTATTGGATGCACAAGATTGGTTAAAAACCCTAATTGGACAAGAATAATCCTAGGGAAGACGAAAATGACCTAATTGATCATCCAATGACACAAACACACCTATTGGAAGCACAAGATTGGTTAAAAACCCTAGTTGGACAAGAATATGCCTAGGGAGGACGAAAATGACCTAATTGATCATCCAATGACACAAATGAACTTATTGGATGCACAAGATTGGTTAAAAACCCTAATTGGACAAGAATAAGCATAGAAAGGACGAAAATGACCTAATTGATCATCCAATGACACAAACACACCTATTGGATGCACAAGATTGGTTAAAAACCCTAATTGGACAAGAATATGCCTAGGGCAGACGAAAATGACCTAAATATTAATTCAATGACACAAACAAAGTTATTGGATGCAAAAGATTGGTTAAAAACCCTAATTGGACAAGAATAAGCCTAGGGAGGACGAAAATGACCTAATTGATCATCCAATGACACAAACACACCTATTGGATGCACAAGATTGGTTAAAAACCCTAATTGGACAAGAATAAGCCTAGGGAGGACGAAAATGACCTAATTGATCATCCAATGACACAAACACACCTATTGGATGCACAAGATTGGTTTAAAACCCTAGTTGGAAAAGAATATGCCTAGGGAGGACGAAAATGACCTAATTGATCATCCAATGACACAAATGAACTTATTGGATGCACAAGATTGGTTAAAAACCCTAATTGGACAAGAATAAGCCTAGGGAGGACGAAAATGATCTAATTGATCATCCAATGACACAAACACACCTATTGGATGCACAAGATTGGTTAAAAACCCTAATTGGACAAGAATAAGCCTAGGGAGGACGAAAATGACCTAATTGATCATCCAATGACACAAGTGAACTTATTGGATGCCCAAGATTGGTTAAAAACCCTAATTGGACAAGAATAAGCCTAGGGAGGACGAAAATGACCTAATTGATCATCCAATGACACAAACACACCTATTGGATGCACAAGATTGGTTAAAAACCCTAATTGGACAAGAATATGCCTAGGGATGACGAAAATGACCTAAATATTAATTCAATGAAACAAACAAACTTATTGGATGCACAAGATTGGTTAAAAACCCTAATTGGACAAGTATATGCCTAGGGAGGACGAAAATGACCTAATTGATCATCCAATGACACAAACACACCTATTGGATGCACAAGATTGGTTAAAAACCCTAATTGGACAAGAATAAGCCTAGGGAGGACGAAAATGACCTAATTGATCATCCAATGACACAAACACACCTATTGGATACACAAGATTGGTTAAAAACCCTAATTGGGCAAGAATATGCCTAGGGAGGACGTCGAAAATGACCTAAATGTTAATCGAATGACACAAATGAACTTATTGGACGCACAAGATTTGTTAAAAACCTTAATTGGACAAGAATAAGCATAGGGAGGACGAAAATGACCTAAATGTTAATTCAATGAAACAACTCAACTTATGGGATGCACAAGATTGGTTAAAAACCCTACTTGGACAAGAATAAGCCTAGGGAGGACGAAAATGACCTAATTGATCATCCAATGACACAAACACACCTATTGGATGCACAAGATTGGTTAAAAACCCTAATTGGACAAGAATAAGCCTAGGGAGGACGAAAATGACCTAATTGATCATCCAATGACACAAACACACCTATTGGATACACAAGATTGGTTAAAAACCCTAATTGGACAATATGCCTAGGGAGGACGAATATGACCTAAATGTTAATCCAATGACACAAATGAACTTATTGGATGCACAAGATTGGTTAAAACCCCTAATTGGACAAGAATAAGCCTAGGGAGGACGAAAATGACCTAAATGTTAATCCAATGAAACAACTCAACTTATTGGATGCACAAGATTGGTTAAAAACCCTAATTGGACAAGAATAAGCCTAGGAAGGACGAAAATGACCTAATTGATCATCCAATGACACAAACGCACCTATTGGATGCACAAGATTGGTAAAAAAAAAACCCTAATTGGACAAGAATAAGCCTAGGGAGGACGAAAATGACCTAATTGATCATCAAATGACACAAACACACCTGTTGGATGCACAAGATTGGTTAAAAACCCTAATTGGACAAGAATATGCCTAGGGAGGACGAAAATGACCTAAATATTAATTCAATGACACAAACAAAGTTATTGGATGCACAAGATTGGTTAAAAACCCTAATTGGACAAGAATAAGCCTAGGGAGGACGAAAATGACCTAATTGATCATCCAATGACACAAACACATCTATTGGATGCACAAGATTGGTTAAAAACCCTAATTGGACAAGAATATGCCTAGGGAGGACGAAAATGACCTTAATGTTAGTCCAATGACACAAATGAACTTATTGGATGCACAAGATTGCTTAAAAACCCTAATTGGACAAGAATAACCCTATGGAGGACGAAAATGACCTAAATGTTAATCCAATGACACAACTCAACTTATTGGATGCACAAGATTGGTTAAAAACCCTAATTGGACAAGAATAAGCCTAGGGAGGACGAAAATGACCTAATTGATCATCCAATGACACAAACACACCTATTGGATGCACAAGATTGGTTAAAAACCCTAATTGGACAAGAATAAGCCTAGGGAGGACGAAAATGACCTAATTGATCATCCATTGCCACAAACACACCTATGGGATGCACAAGATTGGTTAAAAACCCTAATTGGACAAGAATATGCCTTGGGAGGACGAAAATGACCTAATTGGTCATCCAATGACACAAACACACCTATTGGATGCAAAAGATTGGTTAAAAACCCTAATTGGACAAGAATAAGCCTAGGGAGGACGAAAATGACCTAATTGATCATCCAATGACACAAACACACCTATTGGATGCACAAGATTGGTTAAAAACCCTAATTGGACAAGAATAAGCCTAGGGAGGACGAAAATGACCTAATTGATCATCCAATGACACAAACACACCTATTGGATGCACAAGATTGGTTAAAAACCCTAATTGGACAAGAATAAGCCTAGGGAGGACGAAAATGACCTAATTGATCATCCAATGACACAAACACATCTATTGGAAGCACAAGATTGGTTAGAAACCCTAGTTGGACAAGAATATGCCTAGGGAGGACGAAAATGACCTAATTGATCATCCAATGACACAAATGAACTTATTGGATGCACAAGATTGCTTAAAAACCCTAATTGGACAAAAATAAGCATAGAAAGGACGAAAATGACCTAATTGATCATCCAATGACACAAACACACCTATTGGATGCACAAGATTGGTTAAAAACCCTAATTGGACAAGAATAAGCCTAGGGAGGACGAAAATGACCTAATTGATCATCCAATGACACAAACACACCTATTGGATGCACAAGATTGGTTAAAAACCCTAATTGGACAAGAATAAGCCTAGGGAGGACGAAAATGACCTAATTGATCATCCAATGACACAAACACACCTATTGGATGCGCATGATTGGTTCAAAACCCTAATTGGACAAGAATATGCCTAGGGAGGACGAAAATGACCTAAATGTTAATCCAATGACACAAATGAACTTATTGGATGCACAAGATTGGTTAAAAACCCTAATTGGACAAGAATAAGCCTAGGGAGGACGAAAATGACCTAAATGTTAATACAACGACACAAACTCACCTATTGGATGCACAAGATTGGTTAAAAACCCTAATTGGACAAGAATAAGCCTAGGGAGGACGAAAATGACCTAATTGATCATCCAATGACACAAACACACCTATTGGATGCACAAGATTGGTAAAAAAAAAACCCTAATTGGACATTAATATGCCTAGGGAGGACGAAAGTGACCTAAATAGTAATTCAATGAAACAAACAAACTTATTGGATGCACAAGATTGGTTAAAAACCCTAATTGGACAAGAATAAGCCTAGGGAGGACGAAAATGACCTAATTGATCATCAAATGACACAAACACACCTATTTGATACACAAGATTGGTTAAAAACCCTAATTGGACAATATGCCTATGGAGGACGAATATGACCTAAATGTTAATCCAATGACACAAATGAACTTATTGGATGCACAAGATTGGTTAAAACCCCTAATTGGACAAGAATAAGCCTAGGGAGGACGAAAATGACCTAAATGTTAATCCAATGAAGCAACTCAACTTATTGGATGCACAAGATTGGTTAAAAACCCTAATTGGACAAGAATAAGCCTAGGAAGGACGAAAATGACCTAATTGATCATCCAATGACACATACACACCTATTGGATGCACAAGATTGGTAAAAAAAAACCCTAATTGGACAAGAATATGCCTAGGGAGGACGAAAGTGACCTAAATAGTAATTCAATGAAACAAACAAACTTATTGGATGCACAAGATTGGTTAAAAACCCTAATTGGACAAGAATAAGCCTAGGGAGGACGAAAATGACCTAATTGATCATCAAATGACACAAACACACCTGTTGGATGCACAAGATTGGTTAAAAACCCTTATTGGACAAGAATATGCCTAGGGAGGACGAAAATGACCTAAATATTAATTCAATGACACAAACAAAGTTATTGGATGCACAAGATTGGTTAAAAACCCTAATTGGACAAGAATAAGCATAGGGAGGACGAAAATGACCTAATTGATCATCCAATGACACAAACACACCTATTGGATGCACAAGATTGGTTAAAAACCCAAATTGGACAAGAATAAGCCTAGGGAGGACGAAAATGACCTCATTGATCATCCAATGACACAAACACACCTATTGGATACACAAGATTGGTTAAAAACCCTAATTGGACAAGAATATGCCTAGGGAGGACGAAAATGACCTAAATGTTAATCCAATGACACAAATGAACTTATTGGACGCACAAGATTGGTTAAAAACCCTAATTAGACAAGAATAAGCTTAGGGAGGATGAAAATGACCTAAATGTTAATCCAAAGAAACAACTCAACTTATTGGATGCACAAGATTGGTTAAAAACCCTAATTGGACAAGAATAACTCTAGGGAGGACGAAAATGACCTAATTGATCATCCAATGACACAAACACACCTATTGGATGCACAAGATTGGTTAAAAACCCTAATTGGACAAGAATAAGCCTAGGGAGGACGAAAATGACCTAATTGATCATCCAATGACACAAACACACCTATTGGATGCACAAGATTTGTTAAAAACCCTAATTGGAAAAGAATAAGCCTAGGGAGGACGAAAATGACCTAAATGTTAATCCAATGACACAACTCAACTTATTGGATGCACAAGATTGGTTAAAAACCCTAATTGGACAAGAATAAGCCTAGGGAGGACGAAAATGACCTAATTGATCATCCAATGACACAAACACACCTATTGGATGCACAAGATTGGTTAAAAACCTTAGTTGGACAAGAATAAGCCTTGGGAGGACGAAAATGACCTAAATGTTAATTCAATGACACAACTCAACTTATTGGATGCACAAGATTGGTTAAAAACCCTAATTGGACAAGAATATGCCTAGGGAGGACGAAAATGACCTAAATGTGAATCCAATGAAACAAATGAACTTATTGGATGCACAAGATTGGTTAAAAACCTAATTGGACAGGAATAAGCCTAGGGAGAATGAAAATGACCTAAATGTTAATCCAATGACACAACTCAACTTATTGGATGCACAAGATTGGTTAAAAACCCTAATTGGACAAGAATAAGCCTAGGGAGGACGAAAATGACCTAATTGATCATCCAATGACACAAACACACCTATTGGATGCACAAGATTGGTTGAAAACCCTAATTGGACAAGAATATGCCTAGGGAGGACAAAAATGACCTAAATGTTAATCCAATGACACAACTCAACTTATTGGATGCACAAGATTGGTTAAAAACCCTAATTGGACAAGAATAAGCCTAGGGAGGACGAAAATGACCTAATTGATCATCCAATGACACAAACACACCTATTGGATGCAAAATATTGGTTAAAAACCCTAATTGGACAAGATGATGCCTAGGGAGGACGAAAATGACCTAAATATTAATTCAATGACACAAACAAACTTATTGGATGCACAAGATTGGTTAAAAACCCTAATTGGACAAGAATAATCCTAGGGAGAATGAAAATGACCTAAATGTTAATCCAATGACACAACTCAACTTATTGGATGCACAAGATTGGTTAAAAACCCTAATTGGACAAGAATAAGCCTAGGGAGGACGAAAATGACCTAATTGATCATCCAATGACACAAACACACCTATTGGATGCACAGGATTGGTTAAAAACCCTAATTGGATAAGAATATGCCTAGGGAGGACGAAAATGACCTAATTGATCATCCAATGACACAAACACACCTATGGGATGCACAAGATTGGTTAAAAACCCTAATTGGACAAGAATATGCCTAGGGATGACGAAAATGACCTAATTGATCATTCAATGAAACAAATGAACTTATTGGATGCACAAGAATGGTTAAAACCCTAATTGGACAAGAATAAGCATAGGGAGGACGAAAATGACCTAATTAATCATCCAATGACACAAACACACCTATTGGTTGCACAAGATTGGTTAAAAACCCTAATTGGACAAGAATATGTCTAGGGAGGACGAAAGTGACCTAAATGTTAATCCAATGACACAAATGAACTTATTGGATGCACAAGATTGGTTAAAAACCCTAATTGGACAAGAATAAGCCTAGGGAGGACCAAAATGACCTAATTGATCATCCAATGACACAAACACACCTATTGGATGCACAAGATTGGTTAAAAACCCTAATTGGACAAGAATATGACTAGGGAGGACGGATATGATGTAAATGTTAATCCAATGACACAAATGAACTTATTGAATGCACAAGATTGGTTAAAAACCCTAATTGGACAAGAATAAGCCTAGGGAGGACAAAAATGACATAATTGATAATCTATTGACACAAACACACCTATTGGATGAACAAGATTGATTAAAAACCCTAATTGGACAAGAATATGCCTAGGGAGGACAAAAATGACCTAAATATTAATTCAATGACACAAACAAAGTTATTGGATGCACAAGATTGGTTAAAAACCCTAATTGGACAAGAATAAGCCTAGGGAGGACGAAAATGACCTAATTGATCATCCAATGACACAAACACACCTATTGGATGCACAAGATTGGTTAAAAACCCTAATTGGACAAGAATAAGCCTAGGGAGGACGAAAATGACCTAATTGATCATCCAATGACACAAACACACCTATTGGATGCACAAGATTGGTTAAAAACCCTAATTGCACAAGAATATGCCTAGGGAGAACGAAAATGACCTAAATTGATCATCCAATGACACAAACAGACCTATTGGATGCACAAGATTGGTTAAAAACCCTAATTGGACAAGAATATGCCTAGGGAGGACGAAAATGACCTAATTGATCATCCAATGACACAAACACACCTATTGGATGCACAAGATTGGTTAAAAACCCTAATTGGACAAGAATAAGCCTAGGGAGGACGAAAATGACCTAATTGATCATCCAATGACACAAACACACCTATTGGATTCACAAGATTCGTTAAAAAAACCCTTATTGGACAAGAATATGCCTAGGGAGGACGAAAATGAACTAATTGATCATCCAATGACACAAACACACCTATTGGATGCACAAGATTGGTTAAAAACCCTAATTGGACAAGAATATGCCTAGGGAGGACGAAAATGACCTAATTGATCATCCAATGACACAAACACACCTATTGAATGCACAAAATTGGTTAAAAACCCTAATTGGACAAGAATATGCCTAGGGAGGACGAAAATGACCTAAATATTAATTCAATAACACAAACAAACTTATTGGATGCACAAGATTGGTTTAAAACCTTAATTGGACAAGAATAAGCCTATGGAGGACGAAAATGACCTAATTGATCATCCAATGACACAAACACACCTATTGGATGCACAAGATTGGTTAAAAACCCTAATTGGACAAGAATAAGCCTAGGGAGGACGAAAATGACCTAATTGATCATCCAATGACACAAACACACCTATTGGATGCACAAGATTGGTTAAAAACCCTAATTGGACAAGAATATGCCTAGGGAGGACGAAAATGACCTAATTGATCATCCAATGACACAAACACACCTATTGTATGCACAAGATCGGTTAAAAACCCTAATTGGACAAGAATAAGCCTAGGGAGGACGAAAATGACCTAAATGTTAATCCAATGACACAACTCAACTTATTGGATGCACAAGATTGGTTAAAAACCCTAATTGGACAAGAATAAGCCTAGGGAGGACGAAAATGACCTAATTGATCATCGAATGACACAAACACACCAATTGGATGCACAAGATTCGTTAAAAACCCTAATTGGACAAGAATATGCCTAGGGAGGACGAAAATGACTTAATTGGTCATCCAATGACACAAACACACCTATTGGATGCACAAGATTGGTTAAAAACCCTAATTGGACAAGAATAAGCCTAGGGAGGACGAAAATGACCTAATTGATCATCCAATGACACAAACACACCTATTGGATGCACAAGATCGATTTAAAACCCTAGTTGGACAAGAATATGCCTAGGGAGCACGAAAATGACCTAAATATTAATTCAATGACACAAACAAACTTATCGGATGCACAAGATTGGTTAAAAACCCTAATTGGACAAGAATAAGCCTAGGGAGGACGAAAATGACCTAATTGATCATCCAATGACACAAACGCACCTACTGGATGCACAAGATTGGTTAAAAACCCTATTTGGACAAGAATAAGCCTAGGGAGGACGAAAATGGCCTAATTGATCATCCAAGGACACAAACACACCTATTGGATGCACAAGATTGGTTAAAAACCCTAATTGGACAAGAATATGCATAGGGAGGACGAAAATGAACTTATGGATCATCCAATGACACAAACACACCTATTGGATGCACAAGATTGGTTAAAAACCCTAATTGGACAAGAATATGCCTAGGGAGGACGAAAATGACCTAAATATTAATTCAATGACACAAACAAACGTATTGGATGCACAAGGTTGGTTAAAAACCCTAATTGGACAAGAATAAGCCTAGGGAGGACGAAAATGACCTAATTGATCATCCAATGACACAAACACACCTATTGGATGCACAGGATTGGTTAAAAACCCTAATTGGACAAGAATAAGCCTAGGGAGGACGAAAATGACCTAAATGTTAATCCAATGACACAACTCAACTTATTGGATGCACAAGATTGGTTAAAAACCCTAATTGGGCAAGAATAAGCCTAGGGAGAACGAAAATGACCTAATTGATCATCCAATGACACAGACACACCTATTGGATGCACAAGATTGGTTAAAAACCCTAATTGGACAAGAATAAGCCTAGGGAGGACGAACATGACCTAAATGTTAATCCAATGACACAACTCAACTTATTGGATGCACAAGATTGGTTAAAAACCCTAATTGGACAAGAATAAGCCTAGGGAGGACGAAAATGACCTAATTGATCATCCAATGACACAAACACACCTATTGGATGCACAAGATTGGTTAAAAACCCTAATTGGACAAGAATAAGCCTAGGGAGGACGAAAATGACCTAATTGATCATCCAAAGACACAAACATACCTATTGGATGCACAAGATTGGTTAAAAACCCTAGTTGGACAAGAATATGCCTAGGGAGGACGAAAATGACCTAATTGATCATCCAATGACAGAAATGAACTTATTGGATGCACAAGATTGGTTAAAAATCCTAATTGGACAAGAATAAGCCTAGGGAGGACCAAAATGACCTAATTGATCATCCAATGACACAAACACACCTATTGGATGCACAAGATTGGTTAAAAACCCTAATTGGACAAGAATAAGCCTAGGGAGGACGAAAATGACATAATTGATCATCCAAAGACACAAACACACCTATTGGATGCACAAGATTGGTTAAAAACCCTAATTGGACAAGAATAAGCCTAGGGAGGACGAAAATGACCTAATTGATCATCCAATGACACAAACACACCTATTGGATGCACAAGATTGGTTAAAAACCCTAATTGGACAAGAATAAGCATAGGGAGGACGAAAATGACCTAATTGATCATCCAATGACACAAACATACCTATTGGATGAACAAGATTGGTTAAAAACCCTAATTGGACAAGAATCAGCCTAGGGAGGACGAAAAGGACCTAAATGTTAATCCAATGACACAACTCAACTTATTGGATGCACAAGATTGGTTAAAAACCCTAATTGGACAAGAATAAGCCTAGGGAGGACGAAAATGACCTAATTGATCATCCAATGACACAAACACACCTATTGGATGCACAAGATTGGTTAAAAACCCTAATTGGACAAGAATAATTCTAGGGAGGACGAAAATGACCTAATTGATCATCCATTGCCACAAACACACCTATTGGATGCACAAGAATGGTTAAAAACCCTAATTGGGCAAGAATATGCCTAGGGAGGACCAAAATGACCAAATTGATCATCCAATGTTACAAACACACCTATTGGATGCACAAGATTGGTTAAAAACCCTAATTGGACAAGAATATGCCTAGGGAGGACGAAAATGACCTAAATATTAATTCAATGACACAAACAAACTTATTGGATGCACAAGATTGGTTAAATACCCTAATTGGACAAGAATATGCCTAGGGAGGACGAATATGACCTAAATGTGAATCCAATGACACAAATGAACTTATTGGATGCACAAGATTGGTTAAAAACCCTAATTGGACAAGAATATGCCTAGGGAGGACGAAAATGACCTAAATGTTAATCCAATGACACAACTCAACTTATTGGATGCACAAGATTGGTTAAAAACCCTAATTGGACAAGAATAAGCCTAGGGAGGACGAATATGACCTAAATGTGAATGCAATGACACAAATGAACTTATTGGATGCACAAGATTGGTTAAAAACCCTAATTGGACAAGAATAATCCTAGTGAGAATGAAAATGACCTAAATGTTAATCCAATGACACAACTCAACTTATTGGATGCACAAGATTGGTTAAAAACCCTAATTGGACAAGAATAAGCCTAGGGAGGACGAAAATGACCTAATTGATCATCCAATGACACAAACACACCTATTGGATGCACAAGATTGGTTAAAAACCCTAATTGGATAAGAATATGCCTAGGGAGGACGAAAATGACCTAATTGATCATCCAATGACACAAACACACCTATGGGATGCACAAGATTGGTTAAAAACCTTAATTGGACAAGAATATGCCTAGGGAGGACGAATATGACCTAAATGTGAATCCAATGACACAAATGAACTTATTGGATGCACAAGATTGGTTAAAAACCCTAATTGGACAAGAATAAGCCTAGGGAGAATGAAAATGACCTAAATGTAAATCCAATGACACAACTCAACTTATTGGATGCACAAGATTGGTTAAAAACCCTAATTGGACAAGAATAAGCCTAGGGAGGACGAAAATGACCTAATTGATCATCCAATGACACAAACACACCTATTGGATGCACAAGATTGGTTAAAAACCCTAATTGGACAAGTATACGCCTAGGGAGGACGAAAATGACCTAACTATTAATTCAATGACATAAACAAACTTATTGGATGCACAAGATTGGTTAAAAACCCTAATTGGACAAGAATAAGCCTAGGGAGGACGAAAATGACCTAATTGATCATCCAATGACACAAACACACCTATTGGAAGCACAAGATCGGTTAAAAACCCTAATTGGACAAGAATATGCCTAGGGAGGACGAAAATAACCTAAATGTTAATCCAATGACACAAATGAACTTATTGGATGCACAAGATTGGTTAAAAACCCTAATTGGACAAGAATAAGCCTTGGGAGGACGTAAATGACCTAATTGACCATCCAATGACACAAACACACCTTTTGGATGCACATGATTGGTTAAAAACCCTAATTGGACAAGAATAAGCCTAGGGAGGACGAAAATGACCTAATTGATCATCCAATGACACAAACACACCTATTGGATGCACAAGATTGGTTAAAAACCCTAATTGGACAAGAATAAGCCTAGGGAGGACGAAAATGACCTAATTGATCATCCAATGACACAAACACACCTATTGGATGCACAAGATTGGTTAAAAACCCTAATTGGACAAGAATAAGCCTAGGGAGGACGAAAATGACCTAATCGATCTTCCAATGACACAAACACACCTATTGGATGCACAAGATTGGTTAAAAACCCTAATTGGACAAGAATATGCCTAGGGAGGACGAAAATGACATAAATGTTAATCCAATGACACAAATGAACTTATGGGATGCACAAGATTGGTTAAAAATCCTAATTGGACTAGAATAAGCCTAGGGAGGACGAAAATGACCTAAATGCTAATCCAATGACACAACTCAACTTATTGGATGCACAAGATTGGTTAAAAACCCTAATTGGACAAGAATAAGCCTAGGGAGGACGAAAATGACCTAATTGATCATCCAATGACACAAACACACCTATTGGATGCACAAGATTGGTTAAAAACCCTAATTGGACAAGAATAAGCCTAGGGAGGACGAAAATGACCTAATTGATCATCCAATGACACAAACACACCTATTGGATGCACAAGATTGGTTTAATACCCTAGTTGGACAAGAATATGCCTAGGGAGGACGAAAATGACCTGATTAATCATCCAATGACACAAATGAACTTATTGGATGCACAAGATTGGTTAAAAACCCTAATTGGACAAGAATAAGCCTAGGGAGGACGAAAATGACCTAATTGATCATACAATGACACAAACACACCTATTGGATGCACAAGATTGGTTAAAAACCCTAATTGGACAACAATAAGCCTAGGGAGGACGAAAATGACCTAATTGATCATCCAATGACACAAACACACCTATTGGATGCACAAGATTGGTTAAAAACCCTAATTGAACAAGAATATGCCTAGGGAGGACGAAAATGACCTAAATATTAATTCAATGACACAAACAAAGTTATTGGATGCACAAGATTGTTTAAAAACCCTAATTGGACAAGAATAAGCCTAGGGAGGACGAAAATGACCTAGTTGATCATCCAATGACACAAACACACCTATTGGATGCATAAGATTGGTTAAAAACCCTAATTGGACAAGAATATGCCTAAGGAGGACGAAAATGACCTAAATGTAAATCCAATGAAACAACTCAACTTAGTGGATGCACAAGATTGGTTAAAAACCCTAATTGGACAAGAATATGCCTAGGGAGGACGAAAATGACCTAAATATTAATTCAATGACACAAACAAAGTTATTGGATGCACAAGATTGGTTAAAAACCCTAATTGGACAAGAATAAGCCTAGGGAGGACAAAAATGACCAAAATGTTAATCCAATGAAACAACTCAACTTAGTGGATGCACAAGATTGGTTAAAAACCCTAATTGGACAAGAATATGCCTAGGGAGGACGAAAATGACCTAAATATTAATTCAATGACACAAACAAAGTTATTGGATGCACAAGATTGGTTAAAAACCCTAATTGGACAAGAATAAGCCTAGGGAGGACGAAAATGACCTAATTGATCATCCAATGACACAAACACACCTATTGGATACACAAGATTGGTTAAAAACCCTAATTGGACAAGATAAGCCTAGGGGGTACGAAATTGACCTAAATGTTAATCCAATGAAACAACTCAACTTATTGGATGCACAAGATTGGTTAAAAACCCTAATTGGACAAGAATAAGCCTAGGGAGGACGAAAATGACCTAATTGATCATCAAATGACACAAACACACCTATTGGATGCACAAGATTGGTTAAAAACCCTAATTGAACAAGAATATGCCTAGGGAGGACGAAAATGACCTAAATATTAATTCAATGAAACAAAAAAAGTTATTGGATGCACAAGATTGGTTAAAAACCCTAATTGGACAAGAATAAGTCTAGGGAGGACGAAAATGACCAAATTGATCATCCAATGACACAAACACACCTATTGGATTCACAAGATTGGTTAAAAACCCTAATTGGACAAGAATAAGCCTAGGGAGAACGAAAATGACCTAATTGATCATCCAATGATACAAACACACCTATTGGATACACAAGATTGGTTAAAAACCCTAATTGGACAAGAATAAGCCTAGGGAGGACGAAAATGACCTAATTGGTCATCCAATGACACAAACACACCTATTGGATGCACAAGATTGGTTAAAAACCCTAATTGGACAAGAATAAGCCTAGGGAGGACGAAAATGACCTAATTGATCATCCAATGACACAAACACACCTATTGGATACACAAGATTGGTTAAAAACCCTAATTGGACAACAATATGCCTAGGGAGGACGAAAATGACCTAAATATTAATTCAATGACACAAACAAAGTTATTGGATGCACAAGATTGGTTAAAAACCCTAATTGGACAAGAATAAGCCTAGGGAGGACGAAAATGACCTAATTGGTCATCCAATGAAACAAACACACCTATTGGAAGCACAAGATTGGTTAAAAACCCTAATTGGACACGAATATGCCTAGGGAGGACGAAAATGACCTAAATGTTAATCCAATGACACAAATGAACTTATTGGATGCACAAGATTGGTTAAAAACCCTAATTGGACAAGAATAAGCCTAGGGAGGACGAAAATGACCTAATTGATCATCCAATGACACAAACACACCTATTGGATGCACAAGATTGGTTAAAAACCCAAATTGCACAAGAATATGCCTTGGGAGGAGGAAAATGACCTAAATATTAATTCAATGACGCAAACAAAGTTATTGGATGCACAAGATTGGTTAAAAACCCTAATTGGACAAGAATAAGCCTAGGGAGGACGAAAATGACCTAATTGATCATACATTGCCACAAACACACCTATTGGATGCATAAGATTGGTTAAAAACCCTAATTGGACAAGAATAAGCCTAGGGAGGATGAAAATGACCTAATTGATCATCCAATGACACTAACTCACCTATTGGATGCACAAGATTGGTTAAAAACCCTAATTGGACAAGAATATGCCTAGGGAGGACGAAAATGACCTAATTGATCATCCAATGACACAAACACACCTATTGGAAGCACAAGATTGGTTAAAAACCCTAATTGGACAAGAATATTCCTAGGAAGGACGAAAATGACCTAATTGATCATCCAATGACACAAACACACCTATTGGATGCACAAGATTTGTTAAAAACCCTAATTGGACAACAATATGCCTAGGGAGGAGGAAAATGACCTAAATATTAATTCAATGACGCAAACAAAGTTATTGGATGCATAAGATTGGTTAAAAACCCTAATTGGACAAGAATAAGCCTAGGGAGGACGAAAATGACCTAATTGATCATCCAATGACACAAACACACCTATTGGATGCACAAGATTGGTTAAAAACCCTAATTGGGCAAGAATATGCCTAGGGAGGACGAAAATGACCTAAATATCAATTCAATGACACAAACCAACTTATTGAATGCACAAGATTGGTTAAAAACCCTAATTGGTCAAGAATAAGCCTAGGGAGGACGAAAATGACCTAAATGTTAATCCAATGACACAAACTCACCTATTGGATGCACAAGATTTGTTAAAAAACCTAATTGGACAAGAATAAGCTTAGGGAGGACGAAAATGACCTAATTGATCATCCAATGACACAAACACACCTATTGGATGCACAAGATTGGTTAAAAACCCTAATTGGACAAGAATAAGCCTAGGGAGGACGAAAATGACCTAATTGATCATCCAATGACACAAACACACCTATTGGATGCACAAGATTGGGTTAATACCCTAGTTGGACAAGAATATGCCTAGGCAGGGCGAAAATGACCTAATTAATCATCCAATGACACAAATGAACTTATTGGATGCACAAGATTGGTTAAAAACCCTAATTGGACAAGAATAAGCCTAGGGAGGACGAAAATGACCTAATTGATCATCCAATGACACAAACACACCTATTGGATGCACAAGATTGGTTAAAAACCCTAATTGGACAAGAATAAGCCTAGGGAGGACGAAAATGACCTAATTGATCATCCAATGACACAAACACACCTATTGGATGCACAAGATTGGTTTAAAACCCTAGTTGGACAAGAATATGCCTATGGAGGACGAAAATGACCAAATTTATCATCCAATGACACAAATGAACTTATTGGATGCACAAGATTGGTTAAAAACCCTAATTGGACAAGAATAAGCCTAGGGAGGACGAAAATGACCTAATTGATCATCCAATGACACAAACACACCTATTGGATGCACAAGATTGGTTAAAAACCCTAATTGGGCAAGTATAAGCCTAGGGAGGACGAAAATGACCTAATTGATCATCCAATGACACAAACACACCTACTGGATGCACAAGATTGGTTAAAAACCCTAATTGGACAAGAATAAGCCTAGGCAGGACGAAAATGACCTAATTGATCATCCAATGACACAAACACACCTATTGGATGCACAAGATTGGTTAAAAACCCTAATTGGACAAGAATAAGCCTAGGGAGGACGAAAATGACCTAATTGATCATCCAATGACACAAACACACCTATTGGATGCACAAGATTGGTTAAAAACCCTAATTGGACAAGAATAAGCCTAGGGAGGACGAAAATGACCTAATTGGTCATCCATTGCCACAAACACACCTATTGGATGCACAAGATTGGTTAAAAACCCTAATTGGACAAGAATATGCCTATTGAGGACGAAAATGACCTAAATGTTAATCCAATGACACAAATGAACTTATTGGATGCACAAGATTGGTTAAAAACCCTAATTGGACAAGAATAAGCCTAGGGAGGACGAAAATGACCTAATTGATCATCCAATGACACAAACACACCTATTGGATGCACAAGATTGGTTAAAAACCCTAATTGGACTAGAATATGCCTAGGGAGGACGAAAAATGACCTAAATATTAATTCAATGACACAAATAAAGTTATTGGATGCACAATATTGGTTAAAAACCCTAATTGGACAAGAATAAGCCTAGGGAGGACGAAAAAGACCTAATTGATCATCCAATGACACAAACACACCTATTGGAAGCACAAAATCGGTTAAAAACCCTAATTGGACAAGAATATGCCTAGGGAGGACGAAAATAACCTAAATGTTAATCCAATGACACAAATGAACTTATTGGATGCACAAGATTGGTTAAAAACCCTAATTGGACAAGAATAAGCCTAGGGAGGACGAAAATGACCTAATTGATCATCCAATGACACAAACACACCTATTGGATGCACAAGATTGGTTTAAAACCCTAGTTGGACAAGAATATGCCTAGGGAGGACGAAAATGACCTAATTGATCATCCAATGACACAAATGAACTTAATGGATGCACAAGATTGGTTAAAAACCCTAATTGGACAAGAATAAGCCTAGGGAGGACGAAAATGACCTAATTGATCATCCAATGACACAAACACACCTATTGGATGCACAAGATTGGTTAAAAATCCTAATTGGACAAGAATATGCCTAGGGAGAACTAAAATGACCTAAATTGATCATCTAGTGACACAAAAACACCTATTGGATGCACAAGATTGGTTAAAAACCCTAATTGGACAACAATATGCCTAGGGAGGACGAAAATGACCTAAATATTAATTCAATGACATAAACAAACTTATTGGATGCACAAGATTGGTTAAAAACCCTAATTGGACAAGAATAAGCCTAGGGAGGACGAAAATGACCTAATTGATCATCCAATGACACAAACACACCTATTGGATGCACAAGATTGGTTAAAAACCCTAATTGGACAAGCATATGCCTAGGGAGGACGAAAATGACCTAAATGTTAATCAAATGACACAAATGAACTTATTGGATGCACAAGATTGGTTAAAAACCCTAATTGGACAAGAATAAGCCTAGGGAGGACGAAAATGACCTAATTGATCATCCAATGACACAAACACACCTATTGGATGCACAAGATTGGTTAAAAACCCTGGTTAGACAAGAATATGCCTAGGGAGGACGAAAATGACCTAATTGATCCTCCAATGACACAAATGAACTTATTGGATGCACAAGATTGGTTAAAAACCCTAATTGGACAAGAATAAGCCTAGGGAGGACGAAAATGACCTAATTGATCATCCAATGACACAAACACACCTATTGGATGCACAAGATTGGTTAAAAATCCTAATTGGACAACAATATGTCTTGGGAGGACGAAAATAACCTAATTGATCATCCAATGACACAAACACACCTATTGGATGCACAAGATTGGTTAAAAACCCTAATTGGACAAGAATATGCCTAGGGAGGACGAAAATGACCTAATTGATCATCCAATGACACAAACACACCTATTGGATGCACAAGATTGATTAAAAACCCTAATTCGACAAGAATATGCCTAGGGAGAACGAAAAAGACCTAAACTGATCATCCAATGACACAAACACACCTATTGGATGCACAAGATTGGTTAAAAACCCTATGTAGACAAGAATACGCCTAGGGAGAACGAAAATGACCTAAATGTTGATCCAATGACACAAATGAACTTATTGGATGCACAAGATTGGTTAAAAACCCTAATTGGACAAGAATAAGCCTAGGGAGGACGATAATGACCTAATTGATCATCCAATGACACAAACACACCTATTCGATGCACAAGATTGGTTAAAAACCCTAATTGGACAAGAATAAGCCTAGGGAGGACGAAAATGACCTAAATGTTAATCCAATGACACAACTCAACTTATTGGATGCACAAGATTGGTTAAAAACCCTAATTGGACAAGAATAAGCCTAGGGAGGACGAAAATGACCTAATTGATCATCCAATGACACAAATGAACTTATTGGATGCACAAGATTGGTTAAAAACCCTAATTGGACAAGAATAAGCCTAGGGAGCATGAAAATGACCCAATTGATCATCCAATGACACAAACACACCTATTGGATGCACAAAAATGATTAAAAACCCTAATTGGACAAGAATATGCCTAAGGAGGACGAAAATGACCTAAATGTTAATCCAATGACACAAATGAACTTATTGGATGCACAAGATTGGTTAAAAACCCTAATTGGACAAGAATAAGCCTAGGGAGGACGAAAATGACCTAATTGATCATCCAATGACACAAACACACCTATTGGATGCACAAGATTGGTTCAAAACCCTAGTTGGACAAGAATATGCCTAGGGAGGACGAAAATGACCTAAATGATCATCCAATGACACAAACAAACTTATTGGATGCACAAGATTGGTTAAAAACCCTAATTGGACTAGAATAAGCCTAGGGAGGACGAAAATGACCTAATTGATCATCCAATGACACAAACACACCTATTCGATGCACTAGATTGGTTAAAAACCCTAATTGGACAAGAATAAGCCTAGGGAGGACGAAAATGACCTAATTGATCATCCAATGACACAAACAAACTTATTGGATGCACAAGATTGGTTAAAAACCCTAATTGGACAAGGATAAGCCTAGGGAGGACGAAAATGACCTAAATGTTAATCCAATGACACAAATGAACTTATTGGATGGACAAGATTGGTTAAAAACACTAATTGGGCAAGAATATGCCTAGGGATGACGAAAATGACCTAATTGATCATCCACTGACACAAAAACACCTATTGGATGCACAAGATTGATTAAAAATCCTAATTGGACAAGAATATGCCTAGGGAGAACGAAAATGACCTAAATTGATCATCCAATGACACAAACACACCAATTGGATGCACAAGATTGGTTAAAAACCCTAATTGGACAAGAATATGCCTAGGGAGAACGAAAATGACCTAAATGTTAATCCAATGACACAAATGAACTTATTGGATGCACAAGATTGGTTAAAAACCCTAATTGGACAAGAATAAGCCTAGGGAGGACGAAAATGACCTAATTGATCATCCAATGACACAAACACACCTATTGGATGCACAAGATTGGTTAAAAACCCTAGTTGGACTAGAATATGCTTAGGGTGGACGAAAATGACCTAATTGATCATCCAATGACACAAACAAACTTATTGGATGCACAAGATTGGTTAAAAATCCTAATTGGACAAGAATAAGCCTAGGGAGGACGAAAATGACCTAAATGTTAATCCAATGACACAACTCAACTTATTGGATGGACAAGATTGGTTAAAAACCCTAATTGGGCAAGAATAAGCCTAGGGAGGACGAAAATGACCTAAATGTTAATCCAATGACACAACTCAACTTATTGGATGCACAAGATTGGTTAAAAACCCTAATTGGACAAGAATAAGCCTAGGGAGGACGAAAATGACCTAATTGATCATCCAATGACACAAATGAACTTATTGGATGCACAAGATTGGTTAAAAACCCTAATTGGACAAGAATAAGCCTAGGGAGGACGAAAATGACCTAATTGATCATCCAATGACACAAACACACCTATTGGATGCACAAGATTGGTTAAAAAACCTAATTGGAGAAGAATATGCCTTGGGAGGACGAAAATGACCTAAATGTTAATCCAATGACACAAATGAACTTATTGGATGCACAAGATTGGTTAAAAACCCTAATTGGACAAGAATAAGCCTTGGGAGGACGAAAATGACCTAATTGATCATCCAATGACACAAACACACCTATTGGATGCACAAGACTAGTTAAAAACCGTAATTGGAGAAGAATATGCCTAGGAAGGACGAAAATGACCTAATTGATCATCCAATGACACAAACACACCTATTGGATGCACAAGATTGGTTAAAAACCCTAATTGGACAAGAATAAGCCTAGGGAGGACGAAAATGACCTAATTGATCATCCAATGACACAAACACACCTATTGGATGCACAAGATTGGTTAAAAACCCTAATTGGACAAGAATATGCCTAGGGAGGACGAAAATGACCTAAATATTAATTCAATGACATAAACAAACTTATTGGATGCACAAGATTGGTAAAAAACCCTAATTGGACAAGAATAAGCCTAGGGAGAACGAAAATGACCTAATTGATCATTCAATGACACAAACACACCTATTGGATGCACAAGATTGGTTAAAAACCCTAATTGGACAAGAATATGCCTAGGGAGGACAGATATGACCTAAATGTTAATCCAATGACACAAATGAACTTATTGGATGCACAAGATTGGTTAAAAACCCTAATTGGACAAGAATAAGCCTAGGGAGGACGAAAATGACCTAATTGATCATCCAATGACACAAACACACCTATTGGATGCACAAGATTGGTTAAAAACCCTAATTGGACAAGAATATGCCTAGGGAGGACGAAAATGACCTAAATATTAATTCAATGACACAAACAAAGTTATCGGATGCACAAGATTGGTTAAAAACCTTAATTGGACAAGAATTAGCCTAGGGAGAACGAAAATGACCTAATTGATCATCCAATGACACAAACACACCTATTGGATGCACAAGAATGGTTAAAAACCCTAATTGGACAAGAATATGCCTAGGGAGGACGAAAATGACCTAAATATTAATTCAATGACACAATCAAAGTTATTGGATGCACAAGATTGGTTAAAAACCCTAATTGGACAAGAATAAGCCTAGTGAGGACGAAAATGACCTAATTGATCATCCAATGACACAAACACACCTAATGGAAGCACAAGAATGGTTAAAAACTCTAATTGGACAAGAATATGCCTATGGAGGACGAAAATGACCTAAATTTTATTCCAATGACACAAATGAACTTATTGGATGCACAAGATTGGTTAAAAACCCTAATTGGACAAGAATAAGCCTAGGGAGGACGAAAATGACCTAATTGATCATCCAATGACACAAACACACCTATTGGATGCACAAGATTGGTTAAAAACCCTAATTGGACAAGAATATGCCTAGGGAGGACGAAAATGACCTAAATATTAATTCAATGACACAATCAAAGTTATTGGATGCACAAGATTGGTTAAAAACCCTAATTGGACAAGAATAAGCCTAGGGAGGACGAAAAACAAATGAACTTATTGGATGCACAAGATTGGTTAAAAACCCTAATTGGACAAGAATAAGTAAAGGGGGGACGAAAATGACCTAATTGATCATCCAATGACACAAACAGACCTATTGGATGCACAAGATTGGTTAAAAACCCTAATTGGACAAGAATAAGCCTAGGGAGGACGAAAATGACCTAATTGATCATCCAATGACACTAATGAACTTATTGGATGCACAAGATTGGTTAAAAACCCTAATTGTGCAAGAATAAGCCTAGTAAGGACGAAAATGACCTAATTGATCATCCAATGACACAAACACACCTATTGGAAGCACAAGATTGGTTAAAAACCCTAATTGGACAAGAATATGCCAAGGGAGGACGAAAATGACCTAAATGTTAATCCAATGACACAAATGAACTTATTGGATGCACAAGATTGGTTAAAAACCCTAATTGGGCAAGAATAAGCCTAGGGAGGACGAAAATGACCTAATTGATCATCCAATGACACAAACACACCTATTGGATGCACAAGATTGGTTAAAAACCCTAATTGGACAAGAATAAGCCTAGGGAGAACGAAAATGACCTAATTGATCATCCAATGACACAAACGCACCTATTGGATGCACAAGATTGGTAAAAAAAAAACCCTAATTGGACAAGAATATGCCTAGGGAGGACGAAAGTGACCTAAATAGTAATTCAATGAAACAAACAAACTTATTGGATGCACAAGATTGGTTAAAAACCCTAATTGGACAAGAATAAGCCTAGGGAGGACGAAAATGACCTAATTGATCATCAAATGACACAAACACACCTATTGGATGCACAAGATTGGTTAAAAACCCTAATTGAACAGGAATATGCCTAAGGAGGACGAAAATGACCTAAATATTAATTCAATGACACAAACAAAGTTATTGGATGCACAAGATTGTTTAAAAACCCTAATTGGACAAGAATAAGCCTAGGGAGGACGAAAATGACCTAGTTGATCATCCAATGACACAAACACACCTATTGGATGCATAAGATTGGTTAAAAACCCTAATTGGACAAGAATATGCCTAGGGAGGACGAAAATGACCTTAATGTAAATCCAATGACACATATGAACTTATTGGATGCACAAGATTGGTTAAAAACCGTAATTGGACAAGAATAAGCCTCGGGAGGACAAAAATGACCAAAATGTTAATCCAATGAAACAACTCAACTTAGTGGATGCACAAGATTGGTTAAAAACCCTAATTGGACAGGAATATGCCTAGGGAGGACGAAAATGACCTAAATATTAATTCAATGACACAAACAAAGTTATTGGATGCACAAGATTGGTTAAAAACCCTAATTGGACAAGAATAAGCCTAGGGAGGACGAAAATGACCTAATTGATCATCCAATGACACAAACACACCTATTGGATGCACAAGATTGGTTAAAAACCCTAATTGGACAAGAATATGCCTAGGGAGGACGAAAATGACCTAATTGATCATCCAATGACACAAACACACCTATTGGATGCACAAGATTGGTTAAAAACCCTAATTGGACAATAATATGCCTAGGGAGGACCAAAATGACCTAATTGATCATCCAATGACACAAACACACCTATTGGATGCACAAGATTGGTTCAAAACCCTAGTTGGACAAGAACATGCCTAGGGAGGACGGAAATGACCTAGTTGATCATCCAATGACACTAATGAACTTATTGGATACACAAGATTGGTTAAAAACCCTAATTGGACAAGAATAAGCCTAGGGAGGACGAAAATGACCTAATTGATCATCCAATGACACAAACACACCTATTGGATGCACAAGATTGGTTAAAAACCCTAGTTGGACAAGAACATGCCTAGGGAGGACGAAAATGACCTAATTGATCATCCAATGACACAAACACACCTATTGGATGCACAAGTTTGGTTAAAAACCCTAACTGGACAAGAATATGCCTAGGGAGGACGAAAATGACCTAATTGATCATCCAATGACACAAACACACCTATTGGATGCACAAGATTGGTTAAAAACCCTAATTGGACAAGAATATGCCTAGGGAGGACGAAAATGACCTAATTGATCATCGAATTACACAAACACACCTATTGGATGCACAAGATCGGTTAAAAACCCTAATTGGACAAGAATAAGCCTAGGGAGGACGAAAATGACCTAATTGATCATCCAATGACACAAACACACCTATTGGATGCACAAGATTGGTTAAAAACCCTAATTGGACAAGAATATGCCTAGGGAGGACGAAAATGACCTAATTGATCATCCAATGACACAAATGAACTTATTTGATGCACAAGATTGGTCAAAAACCCTAATTGGACAAGAATAAGCCTATGGAGGACGAAAATGACCTAATTGATCATCCAATGACACAAACACACCTATTGGATGCACAAGATTGGTTAAAAACCCTAATTGGACAAGAATATGCCTAGGGAGGACGAAAATGACCTAATTGATCATCCAATGACACAAACACACCTATTGGATGCACAAGATTGGTTAAAAACCCTAATTGGACAAGAATAAGCCTAGTGAGGACGAAAATGACCTAATTGATCATCAAATGACACTAACACACCTATTGGAAGCACAAGAATGGTTAATAACCCTACTTGGACAAGAATATGCCTAGGGAGGACGAAAATGACCTAATTGATCATCCAATGACACAAATGAACATATTGGATGCACAAGATTTGTTAAAAACCCTAATTGGACAAGAATAAGTCTAGGGAGGACGAAAATGACCTAATTGATCATCCAATGACACAAACACACCTATTGGATGCACAAGATTGGTTAAAAACCCTAATTGGACAAGAATATGCCTAGGGAGGACGAAAATGACCTAATTGATCATCCAATGACACAAACACACCTATTGGATGCACAAGATTGGTTAAAAACCCTAATTGGACAAGAATAAGCCTAGGGAGGACAAAAATGACCTAATTGATCATCCAATGACACAAACACACCTATTGGATGCACAAGATTGGTTAAAAACCCTAATTGGACATGAATATGCCTAGGGAGGACGAAAATGACCTAAATATTAATTCAATGACACAATCAAAGTTATTGGATGCACAAGATTGGTTAAAAACCCTAATTGGACAAGAATAAGCCTAGGGAGGACAAAAATGACCTAATTGATCATCCAATGACACAAACACACCTATTGGATGCACAAGATTGGTTAAAAACCCTAATTGGACAAGAATAAGCCTAGGGAGGACGAAAATGACCTAATTGATCATCCAATGACACAAACACACCATTGGATGCACAAGATTGGTTAAAAACTCTAATTGGACAAGAATAAGCCTAGGGAGGACGAAAATGACCTAATTGATCATGCAATGACACAAACACACCTATTGGATGCACAAGATTGGTTAAAAACCCTAATTGGACAAGAATAAGCCTAGGGAGGACGAAAATGACCTAATTGATCATCCAATGACACAAACACACCTATTGGATGCACAAGATTGGTTAAAAACCCTAATTGGACAAGAATATGCCTAGGGAGGACGAAAATGACCTAATTGATCATCCAACGACACAAACACACCTATTGGATGCACAAGATTGGTTAAAAACACTTATTGGACAAGAATATTCCTAGGGAGGACGAAAATGACCTAAATATTAATTCAATGACACAAACAAACTTATCGGATGCAGAAGATTGGTTAAAAACACTAGTTGGACAAGAATAAGCCTAGGGAGGACGAAAATGACCTAATTGATCATCCAATGACACAAACACACCTATTGGATGCACAAGATTGGTTAAAAACCCTAATTGGACAAGAATATGCCTAGGGAGGACGAAAATGACCTAATTGATCATCCATTGACACAAACACACCTATTGGATGCACAAGATTGGTTAAAAACCCTAATTGGACAATAATATGCCTAGGGAGGACGAAAATGACCTAAATGTTAATCCAATGACACAAATGAACTTATTGGATGCACAAGATTGGTTAAAAACCCTAATTGGACAAGAATAAGCCTAGGGAGGACGAAAATGACCTAATTGATCATCCAATGACACAAACAAACCTATTGGGTGCACAAGATTGGATAAAAACCCTAATTGGACAAGAATATGCCTAGGGAGGAGGAAAATTACCTAAATATTAATTCAATGACACAAACAAAGTTATTGGATGCACAAGATTGGTTAAAAACCCTAATTGGACAAGAATAAGCCTAGGGAGGACGAAAATGACCTAATTGATCATCCAATGACACAAATGAACTTATTGGATGCACAAGATTTGTTAAAAACCCTAATTGGACAAGAATAAGCCTAGGGAGGACGAAAATGACCTAATTGATCATCCAATGACACAAACACACCTATTGGAAGCACAAGATTGGTTAAAAACCCTAGTTGGACATGAATATGCCTAGGGAGGACGAAAATGACCTAATTGATCATCCAATGACACAAATGAACTTATTGGATGCACAACATTGGTTAAAAACCCTAATTGGACAAGAATAAGCATAGAAAGGACGAAAATGACCTAATTGATCATCCAATGACACAAACACACCTATTGGATGCATAAGATTGGTTAAAAACCCTAATTGGAAAGAATAAGCCTAGGGAGGACGAAAATGACCTAATTGATCATCCAATGACACAAACACACCTATTGGATGCACAAGATTGGTTAAAAACCCTAATTGGACAAGAATATGCCTAGGGAGGACGAAAATGACCTAATTGATCATCCAATGACACAAACACACCTATTGGATACACAAGATTTGTTAAAAACCCTAATTGGACAAGAATATGCCTAGGGAGGACGAATATGACCTAAATGTTAATCCAATAACACAAATGAACTTATTGGATGCACAAGATTGGTTAAAAACCCTAATTGGACAAGAATAAGCCTAGGGAGAACGAAAATGACCTAAATGTTAATCCAATGACACAACTCAACTTATTAGATGCACAAGATTGGTTAAAAACCCTAATTGGACAAGAATAAGCCTAGGGAGGACGAAAATGACCTAATTGATCAACCAATGACACAAACACACCTATTGGATTCACAAGATTGGTTAAAAACCCTAATTGGACAAGAATATGCCTAAGGAGGACGAAAATGACCTAATTGATCATCCAATGACACAAACACACCTATTGGATGCACAAGATTGCTTAAAAACCCTAATTGGACAAGAATAAGCCTAGGGAGGACGAAAATGACCTAATTGATCATCCAATGACACAAACACACCTATTGGATACACAAGATTGGTTAAAAACCCTAATTGGACAAGAATATGCCTAGGGAGGACAAAAATGACCTAATTGATCATCCAATGACACAAACACACCTATTGGATGCACAAGATTGGTTAAAAACCCTAATTGGACAATAATATGCCTAGGGAGGACGAAAATGACCTAAATATTAATTCAATGACACAAACAAAGTTATTGGATGCACAAGATTGGTTAAAAACCCTAATTTGACAAGAATAAGTCTAGGGAGGACGAAAATGACCTAATTGATCATCCAATGACACAAACACACCTATTGGATGGACAAGATTGGTTAAAAACCCTAATTGGACAAGAATAAGCCTAGGGAGGACGAAAATGACCTAATTGATCATCCAATGACACAAACACACCTATTGGATGCACAAGATTGGTTAAAAACCCTAATTGGACAAGAATATGCCTAGGGAGGACGAAAATGACCTAATTGATCATCCAATGACACAAACACACCTATTGGATGCACAAGATTGATTAAAAACCTTAATTGGACAAGAATAAGCCCAGGGACGACGAAAATGACCTAAATGTTAATCCAATGACACAACTCAACTTATTGGATGCACAAGATTGGTTAAAAACCCTAATTGGAAAAGAATATGCCTAGGGAGGAAGAAAATGACCTCAATATTAATTTAATGACACAAACAAACTTATCAGATGCACAAGATTGGTTAAAAACCCTAATTGGACAAGAATAAGCCTAGGGAGGACGAAAATGACCTAATTGATCATCCAATGACACAAACACACCTATTGGATGCACAAGATTGGTTAAAAACCCTAATTGGACAAGAATATGTCTAGGGAGGACGAAAATGACCTAAATATTAATTCAATGACAAAAACAAACTTATTGGATGCACAAGATTGGTTAAAAACCCTAATTGGACAAGAATAAGCCTATGGAGGACGAAAATGACCTAATTGATCATCCAATGACACAAACACACCTATTGGATGCACAAGATTGGTTAAAAACCCAAGTTGGACAAGAATATGCCTATGGAGGACGAAAATGACCTAAATATTAATTCAATGACACAAACAAAGTTATTGGATGCACAAGATTGGTTAAAAACCCTAATTGGACAAGAATAAGCCTAGGGAGGACGAAAATGACCTAATTGATCATCCAATGACACAAGCACACCTATTGGATGCACAAGATTGGTTAAAAACCCTAATTGGACAAGAATAGGCCTAGGGAGGACGAAAACGACCTAATTGATCATCCAATGACACAAACACACCTATTAGATGCACAAGATTGGTTTAAAACCCTAGTTGGACAAGAATATGCCTAGTGAGGACGAAAATGACCTAATTGATCATCCAATGACACCAATGAACTTATTGGATGCACAAGATTGGTTAAAAACCCTAATTGGACAAGAATATGCCTAGGGAGGACGAAAATGACCTAATTGATCATCCAATGACACAAACACACCTATTGGATGCACAAGATTGGTTAAAAACCCTAATTGGACAAGAATATGCCTAGGGAGGACGAAAATGACCTAATTGATCATCCAATGACACAAACACACCTATTGGATGCACAAGATTGGTTAAAAACCCTAATTGGACAAGAATATGCCTAGGGAGGACGAAAATGACCTAAATATTAATTCAATGACACAAACAAAGTTATTGGATGCACAAGATTGGTTAAAAACCCTAATTGGACAAGAATAAGCATAGGGAGGACGAAAATGACCTAATTGATCATTCAATGACACAAACACACCTATTGGATGCACAAGATTGGTTAAAAACCCTAATTGGACAAGAATAAGCCTAGGGAGGACGAAAATGACCTAAATATTAATTCAATGACACAAACAAAGTTATTGGATGCACAAGATTGGTTAAAAACCCTAATTGGACAAGAATAAGCATAGGGAGAACGAAAATGACCTAATTGATCATCCAATGCCACAAACACACCTATTGGATGCACAAGATTGGTTAAAAACCCTAATTGGACAAGAATAAGCCTAGGGAGAACGAAAATGACCTAATTGATCATCCAATAACACAAACACACCTATTGGATGCACAAGATTGGTTAAAAACCCTAATTGGACAAGAATATTCCTCGGGAGGACGAAAATGACCTAAATGTAAATCCAATGACACAAATGAACTTATTGGATGCACAAGATTGGTTAAAAACCCTAATTGGACAAGAATAAGCCTAGGGAGGACGAAAATGACCTAATTGATCATCCAATGCCACAAACACACCTATTGGATGCACAAGATTGGTTAAAAACCCTAATTGGACAAGAATAAGCCTAGGGAGAACGAAAATGACCTAATTGATCATCCAATGACACAAACACACCTATTGGATGCACAAGATTGGTTAAAAACCCTAATTGGACAAGAATATTCCCCGGGAGGACGAAAATGACCTAAATGTAAATCCAATGACACAAATGAACTTATTGGATGCACGAGATTGGTTAAAAACCCTAATTGGACAAAAATAAGCCTAGGGAGGACGAAAATGACCTAAATGTTAATCCAATGACACAACTCAACTTATTGGATGCACAAGATTGGTTAAAAACCCTACTGGGACAAGAATAAGCCTAGGGAGGACGAAAATGACCTAATTGATCATCCAATGACACAAACACACCTATTGGATGCACAAGATTGCTTAAAAACCCTAATTGGACAAGAATAAGCCTAGGGAGGTCGAAAATGACCTAATTGATCATCCAATGACACAAACACACCTATTGGAT
>JBBPBR010001481.1:0-30085 GCA_037974775.1 Cicer pinnatifidum | reverse complement strand
TGGATGATCAATTAGGTCATTTTCGTCCTCCCTAGGCATTTTCTTTTCCAATTAGGGTTTTTAACCAATCTTGTGCATCCAATAGGTGTGTTTGTGTCATTGGATGATCAATTAGGTCATTTTCGTCCTCCCTAGGCATATTCTTGTCCAATTAGGGTTTTTAACCAATCTTGGGCATCCAATATGTGCGTTTGTGTCATTGGATGATAAATTAGGTCATTTTCGTCCTCCCTAGGCTTATTCTTGTCCAATTTGGGTTTTTAACCAATCTTGTGCATCCAATAGGTGTGTTTGTGTCATTGGATGATCAATTAGGTCATATTCGTCCTCCCTAGACATATTCTTGTCCAATTAGTGTGTTTGTGTCATTGGATGATCAATTAGGTCATATTCGTCCTCCCTAGACATATTCTTGTCCAATTAGTGTGTTTGTGTCATTGGATGATCAATTAGGTCATTTTCGTCCTCCCTAGGCTTATTCTTGTCCTATTAGGGTTTTTAACCAATCTTGTGCATCCAATAAGTTGAGTTGTTTCATTGAATTAATATTTAGGTCATTTTCGTCCTCCCTATGCATATTCTTTTCCAATTAGGGTTTTTAACCAATCTTGTGCATCCAATAGGTGTGCTTGTGTCATTGGATGATCAATTAGGTCATTTTCGTCCTCGCTAGGCTTATTCTTGTCCAATTAGGGTTTTTAACCAATCTTGTGCATCCAATAGGTGTATTTGTGTCATTGGATGATCAATTAGGTTATTTTCGTCCTCCCTAGGCTTATTCTTGTCCAATTAGGGTTTTTAACTAATCTTGTGCATCCAATTGGTGTGTTTGTGTCATTGGATGATCAATTAGGTCATTTTCGTCCTCCCTAGGCATATTCTTGTCCAATTAGGGTTTTTAACCAATCTTGTGCATCCAATAGGTTTGTTTGTGTCATTGGATGATCAATTAGGTCATTTTCGTCCTCCCTAGGCTTATTCTTGTCCAATTAGGGTTTTTAACCAATCTTGTGCATCCAATAAGTTGAGTTGTGTCATTGGATTAACATTTAGGTCATTTTCGTTCTCCCTAGATTTATTCTTGTCCAATTAGAGTTTTTAACCAATCTTGTGCATCCAATAAGTTCATTTGTGTTATTGGATTAACATTTAGGTCATATTCGTCCTCCCTAGGCATATTCTTGTCCAATTAGTGTTTTTAACCAATCTAGTGCATCCAATAGGTGTGTTTGTGTCATTGGGTGATCAATTAGGTCATTTTCGTCCTCCCTAGGCATATTCTTGTCCAATTAGGGTTTTTAACCAATCTTGTGCATCCAATAGGTGTGTTTGTGTCATTGGATGATCAATTAGGTCATTTTCGTCCTCCCTAGGCTTATACTTGTCCAATTAGGGTTTTTAACCAATCTTGTGCATCCAATAAGTTCATTAGTGTCATTGGATGATCAATTAGGTCATTTTCGTCCTCCCTAGGGATGTTCTTGTCCAACTAGGGTTTTTAAGCAATCATGTGCATTCAATATGTGTGTTTGTGACATTGGATGATCAATTAGGTCATTTTCCTCCTCCCTAGGCTTATTCTTGTCCAATTAGGGTTTTTAACAAATCTTGTGCATCCAATAAGTTGAGTTGTGTCATTGGATTAACATTTAGGTCATTTTCGTTCTCCCTAGGCTTATTCTTGCCCAATTAGGGTTTTTAACCAATCTTGTGCATCCAATAGGTGTGTTTGTGTCATTGGATGATCAATTAGGTCATTTTCGTCATCCATAGGCTTATTCTTGTCCAATTAGGGTTTTTAACCAATCTTGTGCATCCAATAAGTTTGTTTGTGTCATTGAATTAATATTTAGGTCATTTTCGTCCTCCCTAGGCATATTCTTGTCCAATTAGGGTTTTTAACCAATCTTGTGCATCCAATAGGTGTGTTTGTGTCATTGGATGATCAATTAGGTCATTTTCGTCCTCCCTAGGCTTATTCTTGTCCAATTAGGGTTTTTAACCAATCTTGTGCATCCAATAAGTTCATTGGTGTCATTGGATGATCAATTAGGTCATTTTTGTCCTCCTTAGGCATATTCTTGTCCAACTAGGGTTTTTAACCAATCTTGTGCATCCAATAGGAGTGTTTGTATCATTGGATGATCTATTAGGTCATTTTCGTCCTCCCTAGGCTTATTCTTGTCCAATTAGGGTTTTTAACCAATCTTGTGATCCCAATAAGTTGAGTTGTGTCATTGGATTAACATTTAGGTCATTTTCGTTCTCCCTAGGCTTATTCTTGTCCAATTAGGGTTTTTAACCTATCTTGTGCATCCAATAACTTTGTTTGTGTTATTGAATTAATATTTAGGTTATTTTCATCCTCCCTAGGCATATTCTTGTCCAATTAGGGTTTTTAACCAATCTTGTGCATCCAATAAGTTTGTTTGTGTCATTGAATTAATATTTAGGTCATTTTCGTCCTCCCTAGGCATATTCTTGTCCAATTAGGGTTTTTAACCAATCTTGTGCATCCAATAGGTGTGTTTGTGTCATTGGATGATCAATTAGGTCATTTTCGTCCTCCCTAGGCTTATTCTTGTCCAATTAGGGTTTTTAACCAATCTTGTGTATCCAATAGGTGTGTTTGTGTCATTGGATGAGCAATTAGGTCATTTTCGTCCTCCCTAGGCTTATTCTTGTCCAATTAGGGTTTTTAATCAATCTTGTGCATCCAATAAGTTCATTTGTGTCATTTGATTAACATTTAGGTCATTTTCGTTCTCCCTAGGCTTATTCTTGTCCAGTTAGGGTTTTTAACCAATCTTGTGCATCCAATAGGTGTGTTTGTGTCATTGGATGATCAATTAGGTAATTTTCGTCCTCCCTAGGCTTATTCTTGTCCAATTAGGGTTTTTAACCAATCTTGTGCATCAAATAAGTTCTTTAGTGTCATTGGATGATCAATTAGGTCATTTTCGTCCTCCCTAGGCATGTTCTTGTCCAACTAGGGTTTTTAACCAATCTTGTGCATCCAATAGGTGTGTTTGTGTCATTGGATGATCAATTAGGTCATTTTCGTCCTCCCTAGGCTTATTCTTGTCCAATTAGGGTTTTTAACCAATCTTGTGCATCCAATAAGTTGAGTTGTGTCATTGGATTAACATTTAGGTCATTTTCGTTCTCCCTAGGCTTGTTCTTGTCCAATTAGGGTTTTTAACCAATGTTGTGCATCCAATAGGTGTGTTTGTGTCATTGGATGATCAATTAGGTCATTTTCGTCCTCCATAGGCGTATTCTTGTCCAATTAAGGTTTTTAACCAATCTTTTGCATCCAATAAGTTTGTTTGTGTCATTGAATTAATATTTAGGTCATTTTCGTCCTCCCTAGGCATATTCTTGTCCAATTAGGGTTTTTAACCAATCTTGTGCATCCAATAGGTGTGTTTGTGTCATTGGATGATCAATTAGGTCATTTTCGTCCTCCCTAGGCTTATTCTTGTCCAATTAGGGTTTTTAACCAATCTTGTGCATCCAATAAGTTGAGTTGTGTCATTGGATTAACATTTAGGTCATTTTCGTTCTCCCTAGGATTATTCTTGTCCAATTTGGGTTTTTAACAAATCTTGTGCATCCAATAAGTTCATTTGAGTTATTGGATTAACATTTAGGTCATATTCGTCCTCCCTAGGCATATTCTTGTCAAATTAGGGTTTTTAACCAATCTTGTGCATCCAATAGGTGTGTTTGTGTCATTGGATGATCAATTAGGTCATTTTCGTCCTCCCTAGGCATATTCTTGTCAAGTTAGGGTTTTTAACCAATCTTGTGCATCCAATAGGTGTGTTTGTGTCATTGGATGATCAATTAGGTCATTTTCGTCCTCCCTAGGCATATTCTTGTCCAATTAGGGTTTTTAACCAATCTTGTGCATCCAATAGGTGTGTTTGTGTCATTGGATGATCAATTAGGTCATTTTCGTCCTCCCTAGGCTTATTCTTGTCCAATTAGGGTTTTTAACAGATCTTGTGCATCCAATAACTTTGTTTGTGTCATTGAATTAATATTTAGGTCATTTTCGTCCTCCCTAGGCATATTCTTGTCCAATTAGGGTTTTTAACCAATCTTGTGCATCCAATAGGTGTGTTTGTGTCATTGGATGATCAATTAGGTCATTTTCGTCCTCCCTAGGCTTATTCTTGTCCAATTAGGGTTTTTAACCAATCTTGTGCATCTAATAAGTTCATTTGTGTCATTGGATTAACATTTAGGTCATCTTCGTCCTCCCTAGGCTTATTCTTGCCCAATTAGGGTTTTTAACCAATCTTGTGCATCCAATAAGTTGAGTTGTGTCATTGGATTAGCATTTAGGTCATTTTCGTCCTCCCTAGGCTTATTCTTGTCCAATTAGGGTTTTTAACCAATCTTGTGCATCCAACAAGTTTGTTTGTGTCATTGAATTAATATTTAGGTCATTTTCGTCCTCCATAGGCATATTCTTGTCCAATTAGGGTTTTTAACCAATCTTGTGCATCCAATAGGTGTGTTTGTGTCATTGGATGATCAATTAGGTCATTTTCGTCCTCCCTATGCTTATTCTTGTCCAATTAGGGTTTTTAACCCATCTTGTGCATCCGATAAGTTTGTTTGTGTCATTGAATTAATATTTAGGTCATTTTCGTCCTCCTTAGGCATATTCTTGTCCAATTAGGGTTTTTAACCAATCTTGTGCATCCAATAGGTGTACTTGTGTCATTGGATGATCAATTAGGTCATTTTCGTCCTCCCAAGGCTTATTCTTGTCCAATTAGGGTTTTTAACCAATCTTGTGCATCCAATAAGTTGAGTTGTGTCATTGGATTAACATTTAGGTCATTTTCGTCCTCCCTAGGCTTATTCTTGTCCAATTAGGGTTTTTAACCAATCTTGTGCATCCAATAAGTTCATTTGTGTCATTGGATTTACATTTAGGTCATTTTCGTCCTCCCGAGGAATATTCTTGTCCAATTAGGGTTTTTAACCAATCTTGTGCATCCAATAGGTGTGTTTGTGTCATTGGATGATCAATTAGGTCATTTTCGTTCTCCCTAGGCTTATTCTTGTCCAATTAGGGTTTTTAACCAATCTTATGCATCCAATATGTTCATTTGTGTTATTGGATTAACATTTAGGTCATATTCGTGCTCCCTAGGCATATTCTTGTCCAATTTGGGTTTTTAACCAATCTTGTGCATCCAATAGGTGTGTTTGTGTCATTGGATGATCAATTAGGTCATTTTCGTCCTCCCTAGGCATATTCTTGTCCAATTAGGGTTTTTAACCAATCTTGTGCATCCAATAGGTGTGTTTGTGTCATTGGATGATCAATTAGGTCATTTTCGTCCTCCCTAGGCTTATTCTTGTCCAATTAGGGTTTTTAACCAATCTTGTGCATCCAATAACTTTGTTTGTGTCATTGAATTAATATTTAGGTCATTTTCGTCCTCCCTAGGCATATTCTTGTCCAATTAGGGTTTTTAACCAATCTTGTGCATCCAATAGGTGTGTTTGTGTCATTGGATGATCAATTAGGTCATTTTCGTTCCCCCTAGGCTTATTCTTGTCCAATTAGGGTTTTTCACCAATCTTGTGCATCCAATAACTTTGTTTGTGTCATTGAATTAATATTTAGGTCATTTTCGTCCTCCCTAGGCATATTCTTGTCCAATTAGGGTTTTTAACCAATCTTGTGCATCCAATAGGTGTGTTTGTGTCATTGGATGATCAATTAGGTCATTTTCGTCCTCCCTAGGCTTATTCTTGTCCAATTAGGGTTTTTAACCAATCTTGTGCATCCAATAACTTTGTTTGTGTCATTGAATTAATATTTAGGTCATTTTCGTCCTCCCTAGGCATATTCTTGTCCAATTAGGGTTTTTAACCAATCTTGTGCATCCAATAGGTGTGTTTGTGTCATTGGATGATCAATTAGGTCATTTTCGTCCTCCCTAGGCTTATTCTTGTCCAATTAGGGTTTTTAACCAATCTTGTTCATCCAATAGGTGTGTTTGTGTCAATGGATGATCAATTAGGTCGTTTTCGTCGTCCCTAGGCTTATTCATGTCCAATTAGGGTTTTTAACCAATCTTGTGCATCCAATAGGTGTGTTTGTGTCATTGGATGATCAATTAGGTCATTTTCGTCCTACCTAGACTTATTCTTGTCAAATTAGGGTTTTTAATCAATCTTGTGCATCCAATAACTTTGTTTGTGTCATTGAATTAATATTTAGGTCATTTTCGTCCTCCCTAGGCATATTCTTGTCCAATTAGGGTTTTTAACCAATCTTGTGCATCCAATAGGTGTGTTTGTGTCATTGGATGATCAATTAGGTCATTTTCGTCCTCCCTAGGCTTATTCTTGTCCAATTAGGGTTTTTAACCAATCTTGTGCATCCGATAAGTTTGTTTGTGTCATTGAATTAATATATAGGTAATTTTCGTCCTCCCTAGGCATATTCTTGTCCAATTAGGGTTTTTAACCAATCTTGTGCATCCAATAGGTGTGTTTGTGTCATTGGATGATCAATTAGGTCATTTTCGTCCTCCCTAGGCTTATTCTTGTCCAATTAGGGTTTTTAACCAATCTTGTGCATCCAATAAGTTGAGTTGTGTCATTGGATTAACATTTAGGTCATTTTCGTCCTCCCTAGGCTTATTCTTATCAAATTAGGGTTTTTAACCAATCTTGTGCATTCAATATGTTCATTTGTGTCATTGGATTAACATTTAGGTCATTTTCGTCCTCCCTAGGCATATTCTTGTCCAATTAGGGTTTTTAACCAATCTTGTGCATCCAATAGGTGTGTTTGTGGCAATGGATGATCAATTAGTTCATTTTCGTCCTCCCTAGACTTATTCTTGTCAAATTAGGGTTTTTAACCAATCTTGTGCATCCTATAAGTTCATTTGTGTCATTGGATTAACATTTAGGTCATTTTCGTCCTCCCTAGGCATATTCTTGTCCAATTAGGGTTTTTAACCAATCTTGTGCATCCAATAGGTGTGTTTGTGTCATTGGATGATCAATTAGGTCATTTTCGTCCTCCCTAGGCTTATTCTTGTCCATTTAGGGTTTTTAACCAATCTTGTGCATCCAATAGGTGTGTTTGTGTCATTGGATGATCACTTAGGTCATTTTCGTCCTCCCTAGGCTTATTCTTGTCCAATTAGGGTTTTTAAGCGATCTTGTGCATCCAATAGGTGTGTTTGTGTCATTGGATGATCAATTAGGTCATTTTCGTTCTCCCTAGGCATATTCTTGTCCAATTAGGGTTTTTAACCAATCTTGTGCATCCAATAGGTGTGTTTGTGAAATTGGATGATCAATTAGGTCATTTTCGTCCTCCCTAGGCTTATTCTTGTCCAATTAGGTCATTTTCGTCCTCCATAGGCTTATTCTTGTCCAATTAGGGTTTTTAACCAATGTTATGCATCCAATAAGTTCATTTGTGTCATTGGGTTAACATTTAGGTCATTTTCGTCCTCCCTAGGCATATTCTTGTCCAATTAGGGTTTTTAACCAATCTTGTGCATCCAAAAGGTGTGTTTGTGTCCTTGGATGATCAATTAGGTTATTTTCATCCTCCCTAGGCCTATTCTTGTCCAATTAGGGTTTTTAACCAATCTTGTGCATCCAATAGGCGTGTTTGTGTCATTGGATGATCAATTAGGTATTTTTCGTCCTCCCTAGGCTTATTCTTGTCCAATTAGGGTTTTTAACCAATCTTGTGCATCCAATAGGTGTGTTTGTGGCAATGGATGATCAATTAGGTCATTTTCGTCCTCCCTAGGCTTATTCTTGTCCAATTAGGGTTTTTAACCAATCTTGTGCATCCAATAGGTGTGTTTGTGTCATTGGATGATCAATTAGGTCATTTTCGTCTTCCCTAGGCTTATTCTTGTCCAATTAGGGTTTTTAACCAATCTTGTGCATCCAATAAGTTCATTTGTGTCATTGGATTAACATTTAGGTCATTTTCGTCCTCCCTATGCATATTCTTGTCCAATTAGGGTTTTTAACCGATCTTGTGCATCCAATAGGTGTGTTTGTGTCATTGGATGATCAATTAGGTCATCTTCGTCCTCCCTAGGCATATTCTTGTCCAATTCGGGTTTTTAACCAATCTTGTGCATCCAAAAGGTGTGTTTGTATCCTTGGATGATCAATTAGGTTATTTTCGTCCTCCCTTGGTATATTCTTGTTCAATTAGGGTTTTTAACCAATCTTGTGCATCCAATAGGTGTGTTTGTGTCATTGGATGACCAATTAGGTCATTTTCGTCCTCCCTAGGCATATTCTTGTCCAATTAGGGTTTTTAACCAATCTTGTGCATCCAATAGGTGTGTTTGTGGCAATGGATGATCTATTAGGTCATTTTCGTCCTCCCTAGGCTTATTCTTGTCCAATTTGGGTTTTTAACCAATCTTGTGCATCCAATAGGTGTGTTTGTGTCATTGGATGATCAATTAGGTCATTTTCGTCCTCCCTAGGCTTATTCTTTTCCAATTAGGGTTTTTAACCAATCTTGTGCATCCAATAACTTTGATTGTGTCATTGAATTAATATTTAGGTCATTTTCGTCCTCCCTAGGCTTATTCTTGTCCAATTAGGGTTTTTAACCAATCTTGTGCATCCAATAGGTGTGTTTGTGTCATTGGATGATCAATTAGGTCATTTTCGTCTTCCCTAGGCTTATTCTTGTCCAATTAGGGTTTTTAACCAATCTTGTGCATCCAATAGGTGTGTTTGTGTCATTGGATGATCAATTAGGTTATTTTCGTCCTCCCTAGGCTTATTCTTGTCCAATTAGGGTTTTTAACTAATCTTGTGCATCCAATAGGTGTGTTTGTGTCATTGGATGATCAATTAGGTCATTTTCGTCCTCCCTAGGATTATTCTTGTCCAATTAGGGTTTTTAACCAATCTTGTGCATCCAATAACTTTGTTTGTGTCATTAAATTAATATTTAGGTCATTTTCGTCCTCCCTAGGCATATTCTTGTCCAATTAGGGTTTTTAACCAATCTTGTGCATCCAATAGGTGTGTTTGTGGCAATGGATGATCAATTAGGTCATTTTCGTCCTCCCTAGGCTTATTCCTGTCCAATTAGGGTTTTTAACCAATCTTGTGCATCCAATAGGTGTGTTTGTGTCATTGGATGATCAATTAGGTCATTTTCGTCCTCCCTAGGCATATTCTTGTCCAATTAGGGTTTTTAACCAATCTTGTGCATCCAATAGGTGTGTTTGTGTCATTGGATGATCAATTAGGTCATTTTCGCCATTCCTAGGCATATTCTTGTCCAATTAGCGTTTTTAACCAATCTTGAGCATCCAATAGGTGTGATTGTGTCATTGGATGATCAATTAGGTCATTTTCGTCCTCCCTAGGCTTATTCTTGTCCAATTAGGGTTTTAACCAATCTTGTGCATCCAATAACTTTGTTTGTGTCATTGAATTAATATTTAGGTCATTTTCCTCCTCCCTAGGCATATTCTTGTCCAATTAGGGTTTTTAACCAATCTTGTGCATCCAATAGGTGTGTTTGTGTCAAAGGATGATCAATTAGGTCATTTTCGTCCTCCCTAGGCTTATTCTTGTCTAATTAGGGTTTTTAACCAATCTTGTGCATCCAATAAGTTCATTTGTGTCATTGGATTAACATTTAGGTCATTTTCGTCCTCCCTAGGCATATTCTTGTCCAATTAGGGTTTTTAACCAATCTTGTGCATCCAATAGGTGTGTTTGTGTCATTGGATGATCCATTAGGTCATTTTCGTCCTCCCTAGGCTTATTCTTGTCCAATTTGGGTTTTTAACCAATCTTGTGCATCCAATAAGTTGAGTTGTGTCATTGGATGATCAATTAGGTCATTTTCGTCCTGCCTAGGCTTATTCTTGTCCAATTAGGGTTTTTAACCAATCTTGTGCATCCAATAGGTGTGTTTGTGTCATTGGATGATCAATTAGGTCATTTTCGTCCTCCCTAGGCTTATTCTTGTCCAATTATGGTTTTTAACCAATCTTGTGCATCCAGTAACTTTGTTTGTGTCATTGAATTAATATTTAGGTCATTTTCGTCCTCCCTAGGCATATTCTTGTCCAATTAGGGTTTTTAACCAATCTTGTGCATCCAATAGGTGTGTTTGTGTCATTGGATGATCAATTAGGTCATTTTCGTCTTCCCTAGGCTTATTCTTGTCCAATTAGGGTTTTTAACCAATCTTGTGCATCCAATAACTTTCTTTGTGTCATTGAATTAATATTTAGGTCATTTTCGTCCTCCCTAGGCATATTCTTGTCCAATTAGGGTTTTTAACCAATCTTGTGCATCCAATAGGTGTGTTTGTGTCATTGGATGATCAATTAGGTCATTTTTGCCCTCCCTAGGCTTATTCTTGTCCAATTAGGGTTTTTAACCAATCTTGTGCATCCAATAAGTTCATTTGTGTCATTGGATTAACATTTAGGTCATTTTCGTCCTCCCTAGGCATATTCTTGTCCAATTAGGGTTTTTTATCAATCTTGTGCTTCCAATAGGTGTGTCTGTGTCATTGGATGATCAATTAGGTCATTTTCGTCCTCCCTAGGCTTATTCTTCTCCAATTAGGGTTTTTAACCAATCTTGTGCATCCAATAAGTTTGTTTGTTTCATTGAATTAATATTTAGGTCATTTTCGTCCTCCCTAGGCATATTCTTGTCCAATTAGGGTTTTTAACCAATCTTGTGCATCCAATAGGTGTGTTTGTGTCATTGGATGATCAATTAGGTCATTTTCGTCCTCCCTAGGCTTATTCTTGTCCAATTAGGGTTTTTAACCAATCTTGTGCATCCAATAGGTGTGTTTGTGTCATTGGATGATCAATTAGGTCATTTTCGTCCTCCCTAGGCATATTCTGGTCCAATTAGGATTTTTAACCAATCTTGTGCATTCAATAGGTGTGTTGGTGAAATTGGATGATCAATTAGGTCATATTCGTCCTCCCTAGGCTTATTCTTGTCCAATTAGGTCATTTTCGTCCTCCATAGGCTTATACTTGTCCAATTAGGGTTTTTAACCAATCTTATGCATCCAATAAGTTCATTTGTGTCATTGGATTAACATTTAGGTCATTTTCGTCCTCCCTAGGCATATTCTTGTCCAATTAGGGTTTTTAACCAATCTTGTGCATCCAAAAGGTGTGTTTGTGTCCTTGGATGATCAATTAGGTTATTTTCATCCTCCCTAGGCTTATTCTTGTCCAATTAGGGTTTTTAACCAATCTTGTGCATCCAATAGGTGTGTTTGTGTCATTGGATGACCAATTAGGTCATTTTCGTCCTCCCTAGGCATATTCTTGTCCAATTAGGGTTTTTAACCAATCTTGTGCATCCAATAGGTGTGTTTGTGGCAATGGATGATCAATTAGGTCATTTTCGTCCTCCCTAGGCTCATTCTTGTCCAATTAGGGTTTTTAACCAATCTTGTGCATCCAATAGGTGTGTTTGTGTCATTGGATGATCAATTAGGTCATTTTCGTCTTCCCTAGGCTTATTCTTGTCCAATTAGGGTTTTTAACCAATCTTGTGCATCCAATAAGTTCATTTGTGTCATTGGATTAACATTTAGGTCATTTTCGTCCTCCCTAGGCGTATTCTTGTCCAATTAGGGTTTTTAACCAATCTTGTGCATCCAATAGGTGTGTTTGTGTCATTGGATGATCAATTAGGTCATTTTCGTCCTCCCTAGGCTTATTCTTGTCCAATTAGGGTTTTTAACAATTCTTGTGCATCCAATAGGTGTGTTTGTGTCATTGGATGATCAATTAGGTCATTTTCGTCCTCCCTAGGCATATTCTTGTCCAATTAGGGTTTTTAACCAATCTTGTGCATCCAATAGGTGTGTTTGTGTCATTGGATGATCAATTAGGTCATTTTCGTCTTCCCTAGGCTTATTCTTGTCCAATTAGGGTTTTTAACCAATCTTGTGCATCCAATTAGTTCATTTGTGTCATTGGATTAACATTTAGGTCATTTTCGTCCTCCCTAGGCATATTCTTGTCCAATTAGGGTTTTTAACCGATCTTGTGCATCCAATAGGTGTGTTTGTGTCATTGGATGATCAATTAGGTCATCTTCGTCCTCCCTAGGCATATTCTTGTCCAATTAGGGTTTTTAACCAATCTTGTGTATCCAAAAGGTGTGTTTGTATCCTTGGATGATCAATTAGGTTATTTTCGTCCTCCCTTGGTATATTCTTGTCCAATTAGGGTTTTTAACCAATCTTGTGCATCCAATAGGTGTGTTTGTGTCATTGGATGACCAATTAGGTCATTTTCGTCCTCCCTAGGCATATTCTTGTCCAATTAGGGTTTTAAACCAATCTTGTGCATCCAATAGGTGTGTTTGTGGCAATGGATGATCAATTAGGTCATTTTCGTCCTCCCTAGGCTTATTCTTGTCTAATTAGGGTTTTTAACCAATCTTGTGCATCCAATAGGTGTGTTTGTGTCATTGGATGATCAATTAGGTCATTTTCGTCTTCCCTAGGCTTATTCTTGTCCAATTAGGGTTTTTAACCAATCTTGTGCATCCAATAAGTTCATTTGTGTCATTGGATTAACATTTAGGTCATTTTCGTCCTCCCTAGGCATATTCTTGTCCAATTAGGGTTTTTAACCGATCTTGTGCATCCAATAGGTGTGTTTGTGTCATTGGATGATTAATTAGGTCATCTTCGTCCTCCCTAGGCATATTCTTGTCCAATTAGGGTTTTTAACCAATCTTGTGCATCCAATAAGTTCATTTGTGTCATTGGATTAACATTTAGGTCATTTTCGTCCTCCCTAGGTATATTCTTGTCCAATTAGGGTTTTTAACCAATCTTGTGCATCCAATAGGCGTGTTTGTGTCATTGGATGATCAATTGGGTTATTTTCATCCTCCCTAGGCTTATTCTTGTCCAATTAGGGTTTTTAACCAATCTTGTGCATCCAATAGCTGTGTTTGTGTCATTGGATGACCAATTAGGTCATTTTCGTCCTCCCTAGGAATATTCTTGTCCAATTAGGGTTTTTAACCAATCTTATGCATCCAATAGGTGTGTTTGTGGCAATGGATGATCAATTAGGTCATTTTCGTCCTCCCTAGGCTTATTCTTGTCCCATTAGGGTTTTTAACCAATCTTGTGCATCCAATAGGTGTGTTTGTGTCATTGGTTGATCAATTAGGTCATTTTTGTCTTCCCTAGGCTTATTCTTGTCCAATTAGGGTTTTTAACCAATCTTGTGCATCCAACAAGTTCATTTGTGTCATTGGATCAACATTTAGGTCATTTTCGTCCTCCCTAGGCATATTCTTGTCCAAATAGGGTTTTTAACCGATCTTGTGCATCCAATAGGTGTGTTTGTGTCATTGGATGATCAATTAGGTCATCTTCGTCCTCCCTAGGCATATTCTTGTCCAATTAGGGTTTTTAACCAATCTTGTGCATCCAATAGGTGTGTTTGTGGCAATGGATGATCAATTAGGTCATTTTCGTCCTCCCTAGGCTTATTCTTGTCCAATTAGGGTTTTTAACCAATCTTGTGCATCCAATAGGTGTGTTTGTTTCATTGGATGATCAATTAGGTCATTTTCATCCTCCCTAGGTTTATTCTTGTCCAATTAGGGTTTTTAACCAATCTTGTGCATCCAATGGATGTGTTTGTGGCAATGGATGATCAATTAGGTCATTTTCGTCCTCCCTAGGCTTATTCTTGTCCAATTAGGGTTTTTAACCAATCTTGTGCATCCAATAGGTGTGTTTGTGTCATTGGATGATCAATTAGGTTATTTTCATCCTCCCTTGGCTTATTCTTGTCCAATTAGGGTTTTTAACCAATCTTGTGCATCCAATAGGTGTGTTTGTGTCATTGGATGACCAATTAGGTCATTTTCGTCCTCCCTAGGCATATTCTTGTCCAATTAGGGTTTTTAACCAATCTTGTGCATCCAATAGGTGTGTTTGTGGCAATGGATGATCAATTAGGTCATTTTCGTCCTCCCTAGGCTTATTCTTGTCCAATTAGGGTTTTTAACCAATCTTGTGCATCCAATAGGTGTGTTTGTTTCATTGGATGATCAATTAGGTCATTTTCATCCTCCCTAGGTTTATTCTTGTCCAATTAGGGTTTTTAACCAATCTTGTGCATCCAATTGATGTGTTTGTGGCAATGGATGATCAATTAGGTCATTTTCGTCCTCCCTAGGCTTATTCTTGTCCAATTAGGGTTTTTAACCAATCTTGTGCATCCAATAGGTGTGTTTGTGTCATTCGATGATCAATTAGGTCATTTTCATCCTCCCTAGGTTTATTCTTGTCCAATTAGGGTTTTTAACCAATCTTGTGCATCCAATTGATGTGTTTGTGGCAATGGATGATCAATTAGGTCATTTTCGTCCTCCCTATGCATATTCTTGTCCAATTAGGGTTTTTAACCAATCTTGTGCATCCAATAGGTGTGTTTGTGTCATTGGATGATCAATTAGGTCATTTTCATCCTCCCTAGGCTTATTCTTGTCCAATTAGGGTTTTTAACCAATCTTGTTCATCCAATAGGTGTGTTTGTGTCATTGGATGATCAATTTAGGTCATTTTCGTCCTCCCTAGGCATATTCTTGTCCAATTAGGGTTTTTAACCAATCTTGTGCATCCAATAGGTGTGTTTGTGTCATTGGATGATCAATTAGGTCATTTTCGTCCTCCCTAGGCTTATTCTTGTCCAATTAGGGTTTTTAACCAATCTTGTGCATCCAATAAGTTGAGTTGTGTCATTGGATTAACATTTAGGTCATATTCGTCCTCCCTAAGCTTATTCTTGTCCAATTAGGGTTTTTAACCAATCTTGTGCATCCAATAGGTGTGTTTGTGTCATTGGATGATCAATTAGGTCATTTTCGTCCACCATAGGCTTATTCTTGTCCAATTAGGGTTTTTAACCAATCTTGTGCATCCAATAAGTAGAGTTGTGTCATTGGATTGACATTTAGGTCATTTTCGTCCTCCCTAGGCTTATTCTTGTCCAATTAGGGTTTTTAACCAATCTTGTACATCCAATAAGTTCATTTGTGTTATTGGATTAACATTTAGGTCATTTTCATCCTCCCTAGGCATATTCTTGTCCAATTAGGGTTTTTAACTAATCTTGTGCATCCAATAGGTGTGTTTGTGTCATTGGATGATCAATTAGGTTATTTTCGTCCTCCCTAGGCTTATTCTTGTCCAATTAGGGTTTTTAACCAATCTTGTGCATCCAATAGGTGTGTTTGTGTCATTGGATGATCAATTAGGTCATTTTCCTCCTCCCTTGGCATATTCTTGTCCAATTAGGGTTTTTAACCAATCTTGTGCATCCAATAGGTGTGTTTGTGTCATTGGATGACCAATTAGGTCATTTTCGTCCTCCCTAGGCATATTCTTGTCCAATTAGGGTTTTTAACCAATCTTGTGCATCCAATAGGTGTGTTTGTGGCAATGGATGATCAATTAGGTCATTTTCGTCCTCCCTAGGCTTATTCTTGTCCAATTAGGGTTTTTAACCAATCTTTAGCATCCAATAGGTGTGTTTGTGTCATTGGATGATCAATTAGGTCATTTTCATCCTCCCTAGGTTTATTCTTGTCCAATTAGGGTTTTTATTCAATCTTGTGCATCCAATTGATGTGTTTGTGGCAATGGATTATTAATTAGGTCATTTTCGTCCTCCCTAGGCTTATTCTTGTCCAATTAGGGTTTTTAACCAATCTTGTGCATCCAATAGGTGTGTTTGTGTCATTGGATGATCAATTAGGTCATTTTCGTCCTCCCTAGGCATATTCTTGTCCAATTAGGGTTTTTAACCAATCTTGTGCATCCAATAAATTCATTTGTGTCATTGGATTAACATTTAGGTCATTTTCATCCTCCCTAGGCATATTCTTATCCAATTAGGGTTTTTAACGAATCTTGTGCTTCCAATAGGTGTGTTTGTGTCATTGGATGATCAATTAGGTCATTTTCGTCCTCCCTAGGCATATTCTTGTCCAATTAGGGTTTTTAACCAATCTTGTGCATCCAATAGGTGTGTTTGTGGCAATGGATGATCAATTAGGTCATTTTCGTCCTCCCTAGGCTTATTCTTGTCCAATTAGGGTTTTTAACCAATCTTGTGCATCCAATATGTTCATTTGTGTCATTGGATTAACATTTAGGTCATTTTCGTCCTCCCTAGGCATATTCTTGTCCAATTAGGGTTTTTAACCAATCTTGTGCATCCAATAGGTGTGTTTGTGGCAATGGATGATCAATTAGGTCATTTTTGTCCTCCCTAGGCTTATTCTTGTCAAATTAGGGTTTTTAACCAATCTTGTGCATCCTATAAGTTCATTTGTGTCATTGGATTAACATTTAGGTCATTTTCGTCCTCCCTAGGCATATTCTTGTCCAATTAGGGTTTTTAACCAATCTTGTGCATCCAATAGGTGTGTTTGTGTCATTGGATGATCAATTAGGTCATTTTCGTCCTCCCTAGGCTTATTCTTGTCCAATTAGGGTTTTTAACCGATCTTGTGCATCCAATAGGTGTGTTTGTGTCATTGGATGTTCAATTAGGTCATTTTCGTCCTCCCTAGGCATATTCTTGTCAAAGTAGGGTTTTAACCAATCTTGTGCATCCAATAGGTGTGTTTGTGTCATTGGATGATCAATTAGGTCATTTTCGTCCTCCCTAGGCTTATTCTTGTCCAATTAGGGTTTTTAACCAATCTTGTGCATCCAATATGGGTGTTTGTGTCATTGGATGATCAATTAGGTCATTTTCGTCCTCCCTAGGCTTATTCTTGTCCAATTAGGGTTTTTAACCAATCTTGTGCATCCAATAGGTGTGTTTGTGTCATTGGATGATCAATTAGGTCATTTTCGTCCTCCCTAGGCTTATTCTTGTCCAATTAGGGTTTTTAACCAATCTTGTGCATCCAATAACTTTGTTTGTGTCATTGAATTAATATTTTGGTCATTTTCGTCCTCCCTAGGCATGTTCTTGTCCAACTAGGGTTTTTAACCAATCTTGTGCATCCAATTGGTGTGTTTGTGTCATTGGATGATCAATTAGGTCATTTTCGTCCTCCCTAGGCTTATTCTTGTCCAATTAGGGTTTTTAACCAATCTTGTGCATCCAATAGGTGTGTTTGTGTCATTGGATGATCAATTAGGTCATTTTCGTCCTCCCTAGGCTTATTCTTGTCCAAGTAGGGTTCTAAACCAATCTTGTGCATACAATAACTTTGTTTTTGTCATTGAATTAATATTTAGGTCATTTTCGTCCTCCCTAGGCATATTCTTGTCCAATTAGGGTTTTTAACCAATCTTGTGCATCCAATAGGTGTGTTTGTGTCATTGGATGATCAATTAGGTCATTTTCGTCCTCCCTAGGCTTATTCTTGTCCAATTAGGGTTTTTAACCAATCTTGTGCATCCAATAAGTTTGTTTGTTTCATTGTATTAATATTTAGGTCATTTTCGTCCTCCCTAGGCATATTCTTGTCCAATTAGGGTTTTTAACCAATCTTGTGCATCCAATAGGTGTGTTTGTGTCATTGGATGATCAATTAGGTCATTTTCGTCCTCCCTAGGCATATTCTTGTCCAATTAGGGTTTTTAACGAATCTTATGCATCCAATTGGTGTGTTTGTGTCATTGGATGATCAATTAGGTCATTTTCGTCCTCCCTAGGCTTATTCTTGTCCAATTAGGGTTTTTAACCAATCTTGTGCATCCAATAAGTTGAGTTGTGTCATTGGATTAACATTTAGGTCATTATCGTCCTCCCTAGGCTTATTCTTGTCCAATTAGGGTTTTTAACCAATCTTGTGCATCCAATAGGTGTGTTTGTGTCATTGGATGACCAATTAGGTCATTTTCGTCCTCCCTAGGCATATTCTTGTCCAATTAGGGTTTTTAACCAATCTTGTGCATCCAATAGGTGTGTTTGTGGCAATGGATGATCAATTAGGTCATTTTCGTCCTCCCTAGGCTTATTCTTGTCCAATTAGGGTTTTTAACCATTCTTGTGCATGCAAAAAGTTCATTTGTGTCATTGGATTAACATTTAGGTCATTTTCGTCCTCCCTAGGCATATTCTTGTCCAATTAGGGTTTTTAACCAATCTTGTGCATCCAATAGGTGTGTTTGTGTCATTGGATGATCAATTAGGTTACTTTCGTCCTCCCTTGGCATATTCTTGTCCAATTAGGGTTTTTAACTAATCTTGTGCATCCAATAAGTTCATTTGTGTCATTGGATGATCAATTAGGTCATTTTCGTCCTCCCTAGGCATATTCTTGTCCAATTAGGGTTTTTAACCAATCTTGTGCATCCAATAGGTGTGTTTGTGGCAATGGATGATCAATTAGGTCATTTTCGTCCTCCCTACGCTTATTCTTGTCCAATTAGGGTTTTTAACCAATCTTGTGCATCCAATAAGTGTGTTTGTGTCATTGGATGACCAATTAGGTCATTTTCGTCCTCCCTAGGCATATTCTTGTCCAATTAGGGTTTTTAACCAATCTTGTGCATCCAATAGGTGTGTTTGTGTCATTGGATGATCAATTAGGTCATTTTCGTCCTCCCTAGGCATATTCTTGTCCAATTAGGGTTTTTAACCAATCTTGTGCATCCAATAGGTGTGTTTGTGTCATTGGATGATCAATTAGGTCATTTACGTCCTCCCTAGGCCTATTCTTGTCAAATTAGGGTTTTTAACCAATCTTGTGCATCCAATAACTTTGTTTGTGTAATTGAATTAATATTTAGGTCATTTTCGTCCTCCCTAGGCATATTCTTGTCCAATTAGGGTTTTTAACCAATCTTGTGCATCCAATAGGTGTGTTTGTGTCATTGGATGATCAATTAGGTCATTTTCGTCCTCCCTAGGCATATTCTTGTCCAATTAGGGTTTTTAACCAATCTTGTGCATCCAATAGGTGTGTTTGTGTCATTGGATGATCAATTAGGTCATTTTCGTCCTCCCTAGGCTTATTCTTGTCCAATTAGGGTTTTTAACCAATCTTGTGCATCCAATAAGTTCATTAGTGTCATTGGATGATCAATTAGGTCATTTTCGTCCTCCCTAGGCATATTATTATCCAATTAGGGTTTTTAACCAATCTTGTGCATCCAATAAGTTTGTTTGTGTCATTGAATTAATATTTAGGTCATTTTCGTCCTCCCTAGGCATATTCTTGTCCAATTAGGGTTTTTAACCAATCTTGTGCATCCAATAGGTGTGTTTGTGTCATTGGATGATCAATTAGGTCATTTTCGTCCTCCCTAGGCATATTCTTGTCCAATTAGGGTTTTTAACCAATCTTGTGCATCCAATAGGTGTGTTTGTGGCAATGGATAATCAATTAGGTCATTTTCGTCCTCCCTAGGCTTATTCTTGTCCAATTAGGTTTTTTAACCAATCTTGTGCATGCAATAGGTGTGTTTGTGTCATTGGATGATCAATTAGGTCATTTTCGTCCTCCCTAGGCATATTCTTGTCCAATTAGGGTTTTTAACCAATCTTGTGCATCCAATAGGTGTGTTTGTGTCATTGGATGATCAATTAGGTCATTTTCGTCCTCCCTAGGCTTATTCTTGTCCAATTAGGGTTTTTAACCAATCTTGTGCATCCAACAAGTTTGTTTATGTCATTGAATTAATATTTAGGTCATTTTCGTCCTCCCTAGGCATATTCTTGTCCAATTAGGGTTGTTAACCATTCTTGTGCATGCAATAGGTGGGTTTGTGTCATTGGATGATCAATTAGGTCATTTTCGTCCTCCCTAGGCATATTCTTGTCCAATTAGGGTTTTTAACCAATCTTGTGCATCCAATAGGTGTGTTTGTGGCAATGGATGATCAATTAGGTCATTTTCGTCCTCCCTAGGCTTATTCTTGTCCAATTAGGGTTTTTAACCAATCTTGTGCATCCAATAGGTGTGTTTGTGTCATTGGATGATCAATTAGGTCGTTTTAGTCCTCCCTAGGCTTATTCTTGTCCACTTAGGGTTTTTAACCAATCTTGTGAATCCAATAAGTTAATTTGTGTCATTGGATGATCAATTAGGCCATTTTCGTCCTCCCTAGGCTTATTCTTGTCCAATTAGGGTTTCTAACCAATCTTGTGCATCCAATAGGTGTGTTTGTGTCATTGGATGACCAATTAGGTCATTTTCGTCCTCCCTAGGCATTTTCTTGTCCAATTAGGGTTTTTAACCAATCTTGTGCATCCAATCGGTGTGTTTGTGGCAATGGATGATCAATTAGGTCATTTTCGTCCACCCTAGGCTTATTCTTGTCCAATTAGGGTTTTTAACCAATCTTGTGATCCAAGTTTGTTTGTGTCATTGGATGATCAATTAGGTCATTTTCATCCTCCCTAGGTTTATTCTTGTCCAATTAGGGTTTTTAACCAATCTTGTGCATCCAATAGGTGTGTTTGTGGCAATGGATGATCAATTAGGTCATTTTCGTCCTCCCTAGGCTTATTCTTGTCCAATTAGGGTTTTTAACCAATCTTGTGCATCCAATAGGTGTGTTAGTGTCATTGGATGATCAATTAGGTCATTTTCATCCTCCCTAGGCATATTCTTGTCCAATTAGGGTTTTTAACCAATCTTGTGCATCCAATAAATTCATTTGTGTCATTGGATTAACATTTAGGTCATTTTCGTCCTCCCTAGGCATATTCTTGTCCAATTAGGGTTTTTAACCAATCTTGTGCATCCAATAGGTGTGTTTGTGTCATTGGATGATCAATTAGGTTATTTTCATCCTCCCTAGGCTTATTCTTGTCCAATTAGGGTTTTTAACCAATCTTGTGCATCCAATAGGTGTGTTTGTGTCATTGGATGACCAATTAGGTCATTTTCGTCCTCCCTAGGCATATTGTTGTCCAATTAGGGTTTTTAACCAATCTTGTGCATCCAATAGGTGTGTTTGTGGCAATGGATGATCAATTAGGTCATTTTCGTCCTCCCTAGGCTTATTCTTGTCCAATTAGGGTTTTTAACCAATCTTGTGCATCCAATAGGTGTGTCTGTGTCATTGGATGATCAATTAGGTCATTTTCATCCTCCCTAGGTTTATTCTTGTCCAATTAGGGTTTTTAACCAATCTTGTGCATCAAATAGGTGTGTTAGTGGCAATGGATGATCAATTAGGTCATTTTCGTCCTCCCTAGGCATATTCTTGTCCAATTAGGGTTTTTAACCAATCTTGTGCATCCAATAGGTGTGTTTGTGTCATTGGATGATCAATTAGGTCATTTTCATCCTCCCTAGGTTTATTCTTGTCCAATTAGGGTTTTTAACCAATCTTGTGCATCCAATAGGTGTGTTTGTGGCAATGGATGATCAATTAGGTCATTTTCGTCCTCCCTAGGAATATTCTTGTCCAATTAGGGTTTTTAACCAATCTTGTGCATCCAATAGGTGTGTTTGTGGCAATGGATGATCAATTAGGTCATTTTCGTCCTCCCTACGCTTATTCTTGTCCAATTAGGGTTTTTAACCAATCTTGTGCATCCAATAGGTGTGTTTGTGTCATTGGTTGATCAATTAGGTCATTTTTGTCTTCCCTAGGCTTATTCTTGTCCAATTAGGGTTTTTAACCAATCTTGTGCATCCAACAAGTTCATTTGTGTCATTGGATCAACATTTAGGTCATTTTCGTCCTCCCTAGGCATATTCTTGTCCAAATAGGGTTTTTAACCGATCTTGTGCATCCAATAGGTGTGTTTGTGTCATTGGATGATCAATTAGGTCATCTTCGTCCTCCCTAGGCATATTCTTGTAAAATTTGGGTTTTTAACCAATCTTGTGCATTCAATAAATTCATTTGTGTCATTGGATTAACATTTAGGTCATTTACGTCCTCCCTAGGCATATTCTTGTCCAATTATGGTTTTTAACCAATCTTGTGCATCCAATAGGTGTGTTTGTGTCATTGGATGATCAATTGGGTTATTTTCATCCTCCCTAGGCTTATTCTTGTCCAATTAGGGTTTTTAACCAATCTTGTGCATCCAATAGGTGTGTTTGTGTCATTGGATGATCAATTAGGTCATTTTCATCCTCCCTAGGTTTATTCTTGTCCAATTAGGGTTTTTAACCAATCTTGTGCATCCAATAGGTGTGTTTGTGGCAATGGATGATCAATTAGGTCATTTTCGTCCTCCCTAGGCTTAATCTTGTCCAATTAGGGTTTTTAACCAATCTTGTGCATCCAATAGGTGTGTTTGTGGCAATGGATGATCAATTAGGTCATTTTCGTCCTCCCTAAGCTTATTCTTGTCCAATTAGGGTTTTTAACCAATCTTGTGCATCCAATAGGTGTGTTTGTGGCAATGGATGATCAATTAGGTCATTTTCGTCCTCCCTAGGCATATTCTTGTCCAATTAGGGTTTTTAACCAATCTTGTGCATCCAATAGGTGTGTTTGTGGCAATGGATGATCAATTAGGTCATTTTCTTCCTCCCTAGGCTTATTCTTGTCCAATTAGGGTTTTTAACCAATCTTGTGCATCCAATAGGTGTGTTTGTGGCAATGGATGATCAATTAGGTCATTTTCGTCCTCCCTAGGCATATTCTTGTCCAATTAGGGTTTTTAACCAATCTTGTGCATCCAATAGGTGTGTTTGTGTCATTGGATGATCAATTAGGTCATTTTCGTCCTCCCTAGGCTTATTCTTGTCCAATTAGGGTTTTTAACCAATCTTGTGCATCCAATAGGTGTGTTTGTGTCATTGGATGATCAATTGGGTCATTTTCTTCCTCCCTAGGAATATTTTTATCCAATTAGGGTTTTTAACAAATCTTGTCCATCCAATAGGTTTGTTTGTTTCATTGAATTAATATTTAGGTCATTTTTGTCCTCTCTAGGCATATTCTTGTCCAATTAAGGTTTTTAACCAATCTTGTGCATCCAATAAGTTTGTTTGTGTCAATGAATTAATATTTAGGTCATTTTTGTCCTCCCTAGGCATATTCTTGTCCAATTAGGGTTTTTAACCAATCTTGTGCATCCAATAGGTGTGTTTGTGTCATTGGATGATCAATTAGGTCATTTTCGTCCTCCCTAGGCTTATTCTTGACCAATTAGGGTTTTTAACCAATCTTGTGCATCTAATAAGTTCATTTGTGTCATTGGATGATCAATTAGGTAATTTTCGTCCTCCCTAGTCTTATTCTTGTCCAACTAGGGTTTTTAACCAATCTTGTGCATCCAATAAGTTTGTTTGTGTCATTGAATTAATATTTAGGTCATTTTTGTCCTCCCTAGGCATATTCTTGTCCAATTAGGGTTTTTAACCAATCTTGTGCATCCAATAGGTGTGTTTGTGTCATTGGATGATCAATTAGGTCATTTTCGTCCTCCCTAGGCATATTCTTGTCCAATTAGGGTTTTTAACCAATCTTGTGCATCCAATAGGTGTGTTTGTGTCATTGGATGATCAATTAGGTCATTCTCGTCCTCCCTAGGCTTATTCTTGTCCAATTAGGGTTTTTAACCAATCTTGTGCATCCAATAAGTTGAGTTGTGTCATTGGATTAACGTTTAGGTCATTTTCGTTCTCCCTAGGCTTATTCTTGTCCAATTAGGGTTTTTAACCAATCTTGTGCATCCAATAAGTTCATTTGTGTTATTGGATTAACATTTAGGTCATATTCGTCCTCCCTATGCATATTCTTATCCAATTAGGGTTTTTAACCAATCTTGTGCATCCAATAGATGTGTTTGTGTCATTGGATGATCAATTAGGTCATTTTCGTCCTCGCTAGGCTTATTCATGTCCAATTAGGGTTTTTAACCAATCTTGTGCATCCAATAAGTTCATTAGTGTCATTGGATGATCAATTAGGTCATTTGCGTCCTCCCTAGGCATGTTCTTGTCCAACTAGGGTTTTTAACCAATCTTGTGCATCCAATAGGTGTGTTTGTGTCATTGGATGATCAATTAGGTCATTTTCGTCCTCCGTAGGCTTATTCTTGTCCAATTAGGGTTTTTAACCAATCTTTTGCATCCAATAGGTGTGTTTGTGTCATTGGATGATCAATTAGGTCATTTTCGTCCTCCCTAGGCTTATTCTTGTCCAATTAGGGTTTTTAACCAATCTTGTGCATCCAATAAGTTTGTGTGTTTCATTGAATTAATATTTAGGTCATTTTCGTCCTCCCTAGGCATATTCTTGTCCAATTAGGGTTTTTAACCAATCTTGTGCATCCAATAGGTGTGTTTGTGTCATTGGATGATCAATTAGGTCATTTTCGTCCTCCCTAGGCATATTCTTGTCCAATTAGGGTTTTTAACCAATCTTGTGCATCCAATAGGTGTGTTTGTGGCAATGGATGATCAATTTGGTCGTTTTCGTCCTCCCTAGGCTTATTCTTGTCCAATTAGGGTTTTTAACCAATCTTGTGCATCCAACAAGTTTGTTTATGTCATTGAATTAATATTTAGGTCATTTTCGTCCTCCCTAGGCATATTCTTGTCCAATTAGGGTTTTTAACCAATCTTGTGCATCCAATAGGTGTGTTTGTGTCATTGGATGATCAATTAGGTCATTTTCGTCCTCCCTAGGCACATTCTTGTCCAATTAGGGTTTTTAACCAATTTTGTGCATCCAATAAGTTTGTTTATGTCATTGAATTAATATTTAGGTCATTTTCGTCCTCCCTAGGAATATTCTTGTCCAATTAGGGTTTTTATCCAATCTTGTGCATCCAATAGGTGTGTTTGTGTCATTGGATGATCAATTAGGTCATTTTCGTCCTCCCTAGGCTTATTCTTGTCCAATTAGGGTTTTTAACCAATCTTGTGCATCCAATAAGTTTGTTTATGTCATTGAATTAATATTTAGGTCATTTTCGTCCTCCCTAGGCATATTCTTGTCCAATTAGGGTTTTTAACCAATCTTGTGCATCCAATAGGTGTGTTTGTGTCATTGGATGATCAATTAGGTCATTTTCGTCCTCCCTAGGTTTATTCTTGTCCAATTAGGGTTTCTAACCAATCTTGTGCATCCAATAAGTTTAATTGTGTCATTGGATTAACATTTAGGTCATTTTCGTCCTCCCTAGGCTTATTCTTGTCCAATTAGGGTTTTTAACCAATCTTGTGCATCCAATAGGTGTGTTTGTGTCATTGGATGATCAATTAGGTCATTTTCGTTGTCCAATTAGGGTTTTTAACCAATCTTGTGCATCCAATATGTTCATTTGTGTCATTGGATTAACATTTAGGTCATTTTCGTCCTCCCTAGGCATATTCTTGTCCAATTAGGGTTTTTAACCAATCTTGTGCATCCAATAAGTTGAGTGGTGTCATTGGATTAATATTTAGGTCATTTTCGTCCTCCCTAGGCATATTCTTGTCCAATTAGGGTTTTTAACCAATCTTGTGCATCCAATAGGTGTGTTTGTGTCATTGGATGATCAATTAGGTCATTTTCGTCCTCCCTAGGCTTATTCTTGTCCAATTAGGGTTTTTAACCGATCTTGTGCATCCAATAACTTTGTTTGTGTCATTGAATTAATATTTAGGTCATTTTCGTCCTCCCTAGGCATATTCTTTTCCAATTAGGGTTTTTAACCAATCTTGTGCATCCAATAGGTGTGTTTGTGTCATTGGATGATCAATTAGGTCATTTTCGTCCTTTCTATGCTTATTCTTGTCCAATTAGGGTTTTTAACCAATCTTGTGCATCCAAAAACTTTGTTTGTGTCATTGAATTAATATTTAGGTCATTTTCGTCCTCCCTAGGCATATTCTTGTCCAATTAGGGTTTTTAACCAATCTTGTGCATCCAATAGGTGTGTTTGTGTCATTGGATGATCAATTAGGTCATTTTCGTCCTCCCTAGGCTTATTCTTGTCCAATTAGGGTTTTTAACCAATCTTGTGCATCCAATAGGTGTGTTTGTGGCAATGGATGATCAATTAGGTCATTTTCGTCCACCCTAGGCTTATTCTAGTTAAATTAGGGTTTTTAACCAATCTTGTGCATCCAATAGGTGTGTTTGTGTCATTGGATGATCAATTAGGTCATTTTCGTCCTCCCTAGGCTTATTCTTGTCCAATTAGGGTTTTTAACCAATCTTGTGCATCCAATAGGTGTGTTTGTGGCAATGGATGATCAATTAGGTCATTTTCGTCCTACCTAGGCATATTCTTGTCCAATTAGGGTTTTTAACCAATCTTGTGCTTCCAATAGGTGTGTTTGTGTCATTGGATGATCAATTAGGTCATTTTCGTCCTCCCTAGGCTTATTCTTGTCCAATTAGGGTTTTTAACCAATCTTGTGCATCCAATAACTTTGTTTGTGTCATTGAATTAATATTTAGGTCATTTTCGTCCTCCCTAGGCATATTCTTGTCCAATTAGGGTTTTTAACCAATCTTGTGCATCCAATAGGGGTGTTTGTGTCATTGGATTAACATTTAGGTCATTTTCGTCCTTCCTATGCATATTCTTGTCCAATTTGGGTTTTAACCAATCTTGTGCTTCCAATAGGTGTGTTTGTGTCATTGGATGATCAATTAGGTCATTTTCGTCCTCCCTAGGCTTATTCTTGTCCAATTAGGGTTTTTAACCAATCTTGTGCATCCAATAGGTGTGTTTGTGGCAATGGATGATCAATTAGGTCATTTTCGTCCTCCCTAGGCTTACTCTTGTCCAATTAGAGTTTTTAACCAATCTTGTGCATCCAATAGGTGTGTTTGTGTCATTGGATGATCAATTAGGTTATTTTCATCCTCCCTAGGCTTATTCTGGTCCAATTAGGGTTTTTAACCAATCTTGTGCATCCAATAGGTTTGTTTGTGTCATTGGATGACCAATTAGGTCATTTTCGTCCTCCCTAGGCATATTCTTGTCCAATTAGGGTTTTTAACCAATCTTGTGCATCCAATAGGTGTGTTTGTGGCAATGGATGATCAATTAGGTCATTTTCGTCCTCCCTAGGCTTATTCTTGTCCAATTAGGGTTTTTAACCAATCTTGTGCATCCAATAGGTGTGTTTGTGGCAATGGATGATCAATTAGGTCATTTTCATCCTCCCTAGGCTTATTCTTGTCCAATTAGGGTTTTTAACCAATCTTGTGCATCCAATAGGTGTGTTTGTGTCATTGGATGACCAATTAGGTCATTTTCGTCCTCCCTAGGCATATTCTTGTCCAATTAGGGTTTTTAACCAATCTTGTGCATCCAATAGGTGTGTTTGTGAAATTGGATGATCAATTAGGTCATTTTCGTCCTCCCTAGGCTTATTCTTGTCCAATTAGGTCATTTTCGTCCTCCATAGGCTTATTCTTGTCCAATTAGGGTTTTTAACCAATCTTATGCATCCAATAAGTTCATTTGTGTCATTGGATTAACATTTAGGTCATTTTCGTCCTCCCTAGGCATATTCTTGTCCAATTAGGGTTTTTAACCAATCTTGTGCATCCAATAGGTGTGTTGGTGTCATTGGATGATCAATTAGGATATTTTCATCCTCCCTAGGCTTATTCTTGTCCAATTAGGGTTTTTAACCAATCTTGTGCATCCAATAGGTGTGTTTGTGTCATTGGATGACCAATTAGGTCATTTTCGTCCTCCCTAGGCATATTCTTGTCCAATTAGGGTTTTTAACCAATCTTGTGCATCCAATAGGTGTGTTTGTGGCAATGGATGATCAATTAGGTCATTTTCGTCCTCCCTAGGCATATTCTTGTCCAATTAGGGTTTTTAACCAATCTTGTGCATCCAATAGGTGTGTTTCTGTCATTGGATGATCAATTAGGTCATTTTCGTCCTCCCTAGGCTTATTCTTGTCCAATTAGGGTTTTTAGCCGATCTTGTGCATCCAATAGGTGTGTTTGTGTCATTGGATTATCAATTAGGTCATTTTCGTCCTCCCTAGGCTTATTCTTGTCCAATTAGGGTTTTTAACCGATCTTGTGCATCCAATAAGTTGAGTTGTGTCATTGGATTAACATTTATGTCATTTTCGTTCTCCCTAGGCTTATTCTTGTCCAATTAGGGTTTTTAACCAATTTTGTGCATCCAATAGGTGTGTTTGTGTCATTGGATGATCAATTAGGTCATTTTCGTCCTCCCTAGGCATATTCTTGTCCAAATTCGGGTTTTTAACCAATCTTGTGCATCCAATAGGTGTGTTTGTGTCATTGGATGATCAATTAGGTCATTTTCGTCCTCCCTAGGCTTATTCTTGTCCAATTAGGGTTTTTAACCGATCTTGTGCATCCAATAAGTGTGTTTGTGTCATTGGATGATCAATTAGGTTATTTTCGTCCTCCCTAGGCTTATTCTTGTCCAATTAGGGTTTTTAACCAATCTTGTGCATCCAATAGGTGTGTTTGTGTCATTGGATGACCAATTAGGTCATTTTCGTCCTCCCTAGGCATATTCTTGTCCAATTAGGGTTTTTAACCAATCTTGTGCATCCAATAGGTGTGTTTGTGACATTGGATGATCAATTAGGTCATTTTCGTCCTCCCTAGGCTAATTCTTGTCCACTTATGGTTTTTAAGCAATCTTGTGCATCCAATAAGTTCATTTGTGTCATTGGATGATCAATTAGGCCATTTTCGTCCTCCCTAGGCCTATTCTTGTCCAATTAGGGTTTCTAACCAATCTTGTGCATCCAATAGGTGTGTTTGTGCCATTGGATGACCAATTAGGTCATTTTCGTCCTCCCTAGGCATATTCTTGTCCAATTAGGGTTTTTAACCAATCTTGTGCATCCAATAGGTGTGTTTGTGGCAATGGATGATCAATTAGGTCATTTTCGTCCTCCCTAGGCTTATTCTTGTCCAATTAGGGTTTTTAACCAATCTTGTGCATCCAATAAATTCATTTGTGTCATTGGATTAACATTTAGGTCATTTTGTCCTCCCTAGGCATATTCTTGTCCAATTAGAGTTTTTAACCAATCTTGTGCATCCAATAGGTGTGTTTGTGTCATTGGATGATCAATTAGGTTATTTTCATCCTCCCTAGGCTTATTCTTGTCCAATTAGGGTTTTTAACCAATCTTGTGCATCCAATAGGTGTGTTTGTGTCATTGGATGACCAATTAGGTCATTTTCGTCCTCCCTAGGCATATTCTTGTCCAATTAGGGTTTTTAACCAATCTTGTGCATCCAATAGGTGTGTTTGTGGCAATGGATGATCAATTAGGTCATTTTCGTCCTCCCTAGGCTTATTCTTGTCCAATTAGGGTTTCTAGCCAATCTTGTGCATCCAATAGGTGTGTTTGTGTCATTGGATGACCAATTAGGTCATTTTCGTCCTCCCTAGGCATTTTCTTGTCCAATTAGGGTTTTTAACCAATCTTGTGCATCCAATCGGTGTTTTTGTGGCAATGGATGATCAATTAGGTCATTTTCGTCCACCCTAGGCTTATTCTTGTCCAATTAGGGTTTTTAACCAATCTTGTGATCCAAGTGTGGTTGTGTCATTGGATGATCAATTAGGTCATTTTCATCCTCCCTAGGTTTATTCTTGTCCAATTAGGATTTTTAACCAATTTTGTGCATCCAATAGGTGTGTTTGTGGCAATGGATGATCAATTAGGTCATTTTCGTCCTCCCTAGGCTTATTCTTGTCCAATTAGGGTTTTTAACCAATCTTGTGCATCCAATAGGTGTATTTGTGGCAATGGATGATCAATTAGGTCATTTTCGTCCTCCCTAGGCTTATTCTTGTCGAATTAGGGTTTTTAACCAATATTGTGCATCCAATAGGTGTGTTTGTGTCATTGGATGATCAATTAGGTCATTTTCATCCTCCATAGGCATATTCTTGTCCAATTAGGGTTTTTAACCAATCTTGTGCATCCAATAAATTCATTTGTGTCATTGGATTAACATTTAGGTCATTTTCGTCCTCCCTAGGCATATTCTTGTCCAATTAGGGTTTTTAACCAATCTTGTGCATCCAATAGGTGTGTTTGTGTCATTGGATGATCAATTAGGTTATTTTCATCCTCCCTAGGCTTATTCTTGTCCAATTAG
>JBBPBR010001480.1:287743-336676 GCA_037974775.1 Cicer pinnatifidum | reverse complement strand
ACGAAAATGACCTAATTGATCATCCAATGACACAAACACACCTATTGGATGCACAAGATTGGTTAAAAACCCTAATTGGACAAGAATATTCCTGGGGAGGACGAAAATGACCTAAATGTAAATCCAATGACACAAATGAACTTATTGGATGCACGAGATTGGTTAAAAACCCTAATTGGACAAAAATAAGCCTAGGGAGGACGAAAATGACCTAAATGTTAATCCAATGACACAACTCAACTTATTGGATGCACGAGATTGGTTAAAAACCCTACTGGGACAAGAATAAGCCTAGGGAGGACGAAAATGACCTAATTGATCATCCAATGACACAAACACACCTATTGGATGCACAAGATTGCTTAAAAACCCTAATTGGACAAGAATAAGCCTAGGGAGGACGAAAATGACCTAATTGATCATCCAATGACACAAACACACCTATTGGATACACAAGATTGGTTAAAAACCCTAATTGGACAATATGCCTAGGGAGGACGAATATGACCTAAATGTTAATCCAATGACACAAATGAACTTATTGGATGCACAAGATTGGTTAAAACCCCTAATTGGACAAGAATAAGCCTAGGGAGGACGAAAATGACCTAAATGTTAATCCAATGAAACAACTCAACTTATTGGATGCACAAGATTGGTTAAAAACCCTAATTGGACAAGAATAAGCATAGGAAGGACGAAAATGACCTAATTGATCATCCAATGACACAAACGCACCTATTGGATGCACAAGATTGGTAAAAAAAAAACCCTAATTGGACAAGAATATGCCTAGGGAGGACGAAAGTGACCTAAATAGTAATTCAATGAAACAAACAAACTTATTGGATGCACAAGATTGGTTAAAAACCCTAATTGGACAAGAATAAGCCTAGGGAGGACGAAAATGACCTAATTGATCATCAAATGACACAAACACACCTATTGGATGCACAAGATTGGTTAAAAACCCTAATTGAACAGGAATATGCCTAGGGAGGACGAAAATGACCTAAATATTAATTCAATGACACAAACAAAGTTATTGGATGCACAAGATTGTTTAAAAACCCTAATTGGACAAGAATAAGCCTAGGGAGAACGAAAATGACCTAATTGATCATCCAATGACACAAACACACCTATTGGATGCACAAGATTGGTTAAAAACCCTAATTGGACAAGAATATGCCTAAGGAGGACGGATATGACCTAAATGTTAATCCAATGACACAAATGAGCTTATTGGATGCACAAGATTGGTTAAAAATCCTAATTGGACAAGAATAATCCTAGGGAGGACGAAAATGACCTAATTGATCATCCAATGACACAAATGAACTTATTGGATGCACAAGATTGGTTAAAAACCCTAATTGGACAAGAATAAGCATAGAAAGGACGAAAATGACCTAATTGATCATCCAATGACACAATCACACCTATTGGATGCACAGGATTGGTTAAAAACCCCAATTGGATAACAATATGCCTAGGGAGGACGAAAATGACCTAATTGATCATCCAATGACACAAACACACCTATTGGATGCACAAGATTGGTTAAAAACCCTAATTGGACAAGAATAAGCCTAGGGAGAACGAAAATGACCTAATTGATCATCCAATGACACAAACACACCTATTGGATGCACAAGATTGGTTAAAAACCCTAATTGGACAAGAATATGCCTAGGGAGGACGAAAATGATCTAATTGATCATCCAATGACACAAACACACCTATTGGATGCACAAGATTGGTTAAAAACCCAAATTGGACAAGAATAAGCCTAGGGAGGACGAAAATGACCTAATTGATCATCCAATGACACAAATGAACTTATTGGATGCACAAGATTGGTTAAAAACCCTAATTGGACAAGAATAAGCCTAGGGAGGACGAAAATGACCTAATTGATCATCCAATGACACAAACACACCTATTGGATGCACAAGATTGGTTAAAAACCCTAATTGGACAAGAATATGCCTAGGGAGGACGAAAATGACCTAATTGATCATCGCATGACACAAACACACCTATTGGATGCAAAAGTTTGGTTAAAAACCCTAATTGGACAAGAATATGCCTAGGGAGGACGAATATGACCTAAATGTTAATCCAATAACACAAATGAACTTATTGGATGCACAAGATTGGTTAAAAACCCTAATTCGACAAGAATAAGCCTAGGGAGAACGAAAATGACCTAATTGATCATCCAATGACACAAACACACCTATTGGAAGCACAAGATTGGTTAAGAACCCTAATTGGACAAGAATAAGCCTAGGGAGGACGAAAATGACCTAATTGATCATCCAATGACACAAATGAACTTATTGGATGCACAAGATTGGTTAAAAACCATAATTGGACAAGAATAAGCCTAGGGAGGACGAAAATGACCTAATTGATCATCCAATGACACAAACACACCTATTGGAAGCACAAGATTGGTTAAAAACCCTAATTGGACAAGAATATGCCTAGGGAGGACGAAAATGACCTAAATGTCAATCCAATGACACAAATGAACTTATTGGATGCACAAGATTGATTAAAAACCCTAATTGGACAAGAATAAGCCTAGGGAGGACGAAAATGACCTAATTGATCATCCAATGACACAAACACACCTATTGGATGCACAAGATTGGTTAAAAACCCTAATTGGACCAGAATATGCCTAGGGAGGACGAAAATGACCTAAATATTAATTCAATGACATAAATAAACTTATTGGATGCACAAGATTAGTGAAAAACCCTAATTGGAGAAGAATAAGCCTAGGGAGGACGAAAATGACCTAATTGATCATCCAATGACACAAACACACCTATTGGATGCACAAGATTGGTTAAAAACCCTAATTGGACAAGAATAAGCCTAGGGAGGACGAAAATGACCTAATTGATCATCCAATGACACAAACACACCTATTGGATGCACAAGATTGGTTAAAAACCCTAATTGGACAAGAATAAGCCTAGGGAGGACGAAAATGACCTAATTGATCATCCAATGACACAAACACATCTATTGGAAGCACAAGATTGGTTAGAAACCCTAGTTGGACAAGAATATGCCTAGGGAGGACGAAAATGACCTAATTGATCATCCAATGACACAAATGAACTTATTGGATGCACAAGATTGCTTAAAAACCCTAATTGGACAAAAATAAGCATAGAAAGGACGAAAATGACCTAATTGATCATCCAATGACACAAACACACCTATTGGATGCACAAGATTGGTTAAAAACCCTAATTGGACAAGAATAAGCCTAGGGAGGACGAAAATGACCTAATTGATCATCCAATGACACAAACACACCTATTGGATGCACAAGATTGGTTAAAAACCCTAATTGGACAAGAATAAGCCTAGGGAGGACGAAAATGACCTAATTGATCATCCAATGACACAAACACACCTATTGGATGCACAAGATTGGTTAAAAACCCTAATTGGACAAGAATAAGCCTAGGGAGGACGAAAATGACCTAATTGATCATCCAATGACACAAACACACCTATTGGATGCACAAGATTGGTTAAAAACCCTAATTGGACAAGAATAAGCCTAGGGAGAATGAAAATGACCTTAATGTTAATCCAATGACACAACTCAACTTATTGGATGCACAAGATTGGTTAAAAACCCTAATTGGACAAGAATAAGCCTAGGGAGGACGAAAATGACCTAATTGATCATCCAATGACACAAACACACCTATTGGATGCACAAGATTGGTTAAAAACCCTAATTGGACAAGAATAAGCCTAGGGAGGACGAAAATGACCTAATTGATCATCCAATGCCACAAACACACCTATTGGATGCACAAGATTGGTTAAAAACCCTAATTGGACAAGAATATGTCTAGGGAGGACGAAAATGACCTAATTGATCATCCAATGAAAGAAACACACCTATTGGATGCGCAAGATTGGTTAAAAACCCTAATTGGACAAGAATAAGCCTAGGGAGAACGAAAATGACCTAAATGATAATCCAATGACACAACTCAACTTATTGGATGCACAAGATTGGTTAAAAACCCTAATTGGACAAGAATAAGCCTAGGGAGGACGAAAATGACCTAATTGATCATCAAATGACACAAACACACCTATTGGATGCACAAGATTGGTTAAAAACCCTAATTGAACAAGAATATGCCTTGGGAGGACGAAAATGACCTAAATATTAATTCAATGACACAAACAAAGTTATTGGATGCACAAGATTGGTTAAAAACCCTAATTGGACAAGAATAAGCCTAGGGAGGACGAAAATGACCTAATTGATCATCCAATGACACAAACACGACTATTGGATGCACAAGATTGGTTAAAAACCCTAATTGGACAAGAATAAGCCTAGGGAGGACGAAAATGACCTAATTGATCATCCAATGACACAAACACACCTATTGGATGCACAAGATTGGTTAAAAACCCTAATTGGACAAGAATAAGCCTAGGGAGGACGAAAATGACCTAATTGATCATCCATTTCAAAAAACACACCTATTGGATGCACAAGATTGGTTAAAAACCCTAATTGGACAAGAATAAGCCTAGGGAGGACGAAAATGACCTAATTGATCATCCAATGACACAAACACACCTATTGGATGCACAACATTGGTTAAAACCCTAATTGGACAAGAATAAGCCTAGGGAGGACGAAAATGACCTAATTGATCATCCAATGACACAAACACACCTATTGGATGCACAAGATTGGTTAAAAACCCTAATTGGACAAGAATAAGCCTAGGGAGGACGAAAATGACCTAATTGATCATCCAATGACACAAATACACCTATTAGATGCACAAGATTGGTTAAAAACCCTAATTGGACAAGAATAAGCCTAGGGAGGAAGAAAATGACCTAATTGATCATCCAATGACACAAACACACCTATTGGATGCACAAGATTGGTTAAAAACCCTAATTGGACAAGAATTAGCCTAGGGAGGACGAAAATGACCTAATTGATCATCCAATGACACAAACACACCTATTGGAAGCACAAGATTGGTTAAAAAGCCTAATTGGACAAGAATATGCCTAGGGAGGACGAAAATGACCTAAATAATAATTCAATGACAAAAACAAACTTATTTGATGCACAAGATTGGTTAAAAACCCTAATTGGACAAGAATAAGCCTAGGGAGGACGAAAATGACCTAATTGATCATCCAATGACACAAACACACCTATTGGATGCACAAGATTGGTTAAAAACCCTAATTGGACAAGAATAAGCCTAGGGAGGACGAAAATGACCTAATTGATCATCCAATGACACAAACACACCTATTGGATGCACAAGATTGGTTAAAAACCCTAGTTAGACAAGAATATGCCTAGGGAGGACGAAAATGACCTAATTGATCACCCAATGACACAAATGAACTTATTGGATGCACAAGATTGGTTAAAAACCCTAATTGGACAAGAATAAGCCTAGGGAGGACGAAAATGACCTAATTGATCATCCAATGACACAAACACACCTATTGGATGCACAAGATTGGTTAAAAACCCTAATTGGACAAGAATAAGCCTAGGCAGGACGAAAATGACCTAATTGATCATCCAATGACACAAACACACCTATTGGATGCACAAGATTGGTTAAAAACCCTAACTGGACAAGAATATGCCTAGGGAGGACGAAAATGACCTAATTGATCATCCAATGACACAAACACACTTATTGGATGCACAAGATTGGTTAAAAACCCTAATTGGACAAGAATATGCCTGGGGAGGACGAATATGACCTAAATGTTAATCCAATAACACAAATGAACTTATTGGACGCACAAGATTGGTTAAAAACCCAAATTGGACAAGAATAAGCCTAGGGAGGACGAAAATGACCTAATTGATCATCCAATGACACAAACACACCTATTGGAGGCACAAGCTTGGTTAAAAACCCTAGTTGGACAAGAATAAGCCTAGGGAGGACGAAAATGACCTAATTGATCATCCGATGACACAAATGAACTTATTGGATGCACAAGATTGGTTAAAAACCCTAATTGGACAAGAATAAGCCTAGGGAGGACGAAAATGACCTAATTGATCATCCAATGACACAAATGAACTTATTGGATGCACAAGATTGGTTAAAAACCCTAATTGGACAAGAATAAGCCTAGGGAGGACGAAAATGACCTAATTGATCATCCAATGACACAAACACACCTATTGGATGCACAAGATTGGTTAAAAACCCTAATTGGACAAGAATATGCCTAGGGAGGACGAAAATGACCTAAATATTAATTCAATGACACAAACAAACTTATCGGATGCACAAGATTGGTTAAAAACCATAATTCGACAAGAATTAGCCTAGGGAGGACGAAAATGACCTAATTGATCATCCAATGACACAAACACACCTATTGGATGCACAAGATCGGTTAAAAACCCTAATTGGACAAGAATAAGCCTAGGGAGGACGAAAATGACCTAATTGATCATTCAATGACACAAATGAACTTATTGGATGCACAAGATTTGTTAAAAACCCTAATTGGACAAGAATATACCTAGGGAGGACGAAAATGACCTAATTGATCATCCAATGACACAAATGAACTTATTGGATGCACAAGATTTGTTAAAAAACCTAATTGGACAAGAATAAGCCTAGGGAGGACGAAAATGACCTAATTGATCATCCAATGACACAAACACACCTATTGGATGCACAAGATTGGTTAAAAACCCTAATTGGACAAGAATAAGCCTAGGGAGGACGAAAATGACCTAATTAATCATCCAATGACACAAACACACCTATTGGATGCACAAGATTGGTTAAAAACCCTAATTGAACAAGAATAAGCCTAGGGGGGACGAAAATGTCCTAATTGATCATCCAATGACACAAACACACCTATTGGATGCACAAGATTGGTTAAAAACCCTAATTGGACAAGAATATACTTAGGGAGGAAGAAAATGACCTAATTGATCATCCAATGACACAAATGAACTTATTGGATGCACAAGATTTGTTAAAAAACCTAATTGGACAAGAATAAGCCTAGGGAGGACGAAAATGACCTAATTGATCATCCAATGACACAAACACACCTATTGGATGCACAAGATTGGTTAAAAACCCTAATTGGACAAGAATATGCCTAGGGAGGACGAAAATGACCTAAATATTATTTCAATGAAACAAACAAACTTATTGGATGCACAAGATTGGTTAAAAACCCTAATTGGACAAGAATAAGCCTAGGGAGGACGAAAATGACCTAATTGATCATCCAATGACACAAACACACCTATTGGATACACAAGATTGGTTAAAAACCCTAATTGGACAAGAATAAGCCTAGGGGGGACGAGAATGACCTAAATTTTAATCCAATGAAACAACACAACTTATTGGATGCACAAGATTGGTTAAAAACCCTAATTGGACAAGAATAAGCCTTGGGAGGACGAAAATGACCTAATTGATCATCCAATGACACAAGCACACCTATTGGATGCACAAAATTGGTTAAAAACCCTAATTGCACAAGAATATGCCTAGGGAGGACGAAAATGACCTAAATATTATTTCAATGAAACAAACAAACTTATTGGATGCACAAGATTGGTTAAAAACCCTAATTGGACAAGAATAAGCCTAGGGAGGACGAAAATGACCTAATTGATCATCCAATGACACAAACACACCTATTGGATACACAAGATTGGTTAAAAACCCTAATTGGGCAAGAATATGCCTAGGGAGGACGTCGAAAATGACCTAAATGTTAATCGAATGACACAAATGAACTTATTGGACGCACAAGATTTGTTAAAAACCTTAATTGGACAAGAATAAGCATAGGGAGGACGAAAATGACCTAAATGTTAATTCAATGAAACAACTCAACTTATGGGATGCACAAGATTGGTTAAAAACCCTACTTGGAAGAGAATAAGCCTAGGGAGGACGAAAATGACCTAATTGATGATCCAATGACACAAACACACCTATTGGATGCACAAGATTGGTTAAAAACCCTAATTGGACAAGAATAAGCCTAGGGAGGACGAAAATGACCTAATTGATCATCCAATGACACAAACACACCTATTGGATACACAAGATTGGTTAAAAACCCTAATTGGATAACATGCCTAGGGAGGACGAATATGACCTAAATGTTAATCCAATGACACAAATGAACTTATTGGATGCACAAGATTGGTTAAAACCCCTAATTGGACAAGAATAAGCCTAGGGAGGACGAAAATGACCTAAATGTTAATCCAATGAAACAACTCAACTTATTGGATGCACAAGATTGGTTAAAAACCCTAATTGGACAAGAATAAGCCTAGGAAGGACGAAAATGACCTAATTGATCATCCAATGACACAAACGCACCTATTGGATGCACAAGATTGGTAAAAAAAAAACCCTAATTGGACAAGAATAAGCCTAGGGAGGACGAAAATGACCTAATTGATCATCAAATGACACAAACACACCTGTTGGATGCACAAGATTGGTTAAAAACCCTAATTGGACAAGAATATGCCTAGGGAGGACGAAAATGACCTAAATATTAATTCAATGACACAAACAAAGTTATTGGATGCACAAGATTGGTTAAAAACCCTAATTGGACAAGAATAAGCCTAGGGAGGACGAAAATGACCTCATTGATCATCCAATGACACAAACACACCTATTGGATACACAAGATTGGTTAAGAACCCTAATTGGACAAGAATATGCCTAGGGAGGACGAAAATGACCTAAATGTTAATCCAATGACACAACTCAACTTATTGGATACACAAGATTGGTTAAAAACCCTAATTGGACAAGAATAAGCCTAAGGAGGACGAAAATGACCTAATTGATCATCCAATGACACAAACACACCTATTGGATGCACAAGATTGGTTAAAAACCCTAATTGGACAAGAATAAGCCTAGGGAGGACGAAAATGACCTAATTGATCATCCAATGACACAAACACACCTATTGGATACACAAGATTGGTTAAAAACCCTAATTGGGCAAGAATATGTTTAGGGAGGACGTCGAAAATGACCTAAATGTTAATCGAATGACACAAATGAACTTATTGGATGCACAAGATTGGTTAAAAACCATAATTGGACAAGAATAAGCATAGGGAGGACGAAAATGACCTAAATGTTAATCCAATGAAACAACTCAACTTATGGGATGCACAAGATTGGTTAAAAACCCTAATTGGACAAGAATAAGCCTAGGGAGGACGAAAATGACCTAATTGATCATCCAATGACACAAACACACCTATTGGATGCACAAGATTGGTTAAAAACCCTAATTGAACAAGAATATGCCTAGGGAGGACGAAAATGACCTAAATATTAATTCAATGACACAAACAAAGTTATTGGATGCACACGATTGTTTAAAAACCCTAATTGGACAAGAATAAGCCTAGGGAGGACGAAAATGACCTAGTTGATCATCCAATGACACAAACACACCTATTGGATGCACAAGATTGGTTAAAAACCCTAATTGGAAAAGAATATGCCTAGGGAGGACGAAAATGACCTAAATGTAAATCCAATGACACATATGAACTTATTGGATGCACAAGATTGGTTAAAAACCCTAATTGGACAAGAATAAGCCTAGGGAGGACGAAAATGACCTAAATGTTAATCCAATGAAACAACCCAACTTAGTGGATGCACAAGATTGGTTAAAAACCCTAATTGGACAAGAATATGCCTAGGGAGGACGAAAATGACCTAAATATTAATTCAATGACACAAACAAAGTTAGTGGATGCACAAGATTGGTTAAAAACCCTAATTGGACAAGAATAAGCCTAGGGAGGACGAAAATGACCTAATTGATCATCCAATGACACAAACACACCTATTGGATGCACAAGATTGGTAAAAAAAAACCCTAATTGGACAAGAATATGCCTAGGGAGGACGAAAGTGACCTAAATAGTAATTCAATGAAACAAACAAACTTATTGGATGCACAAGATTGGTTAAAAACCCTAATTGGACAAGAATAAGCCTAGGGAGGACGAAAATGACCTAATTGATCATCAAATGACACAAACACACCTATTGGATGCACAAGATTGGTTAAAAACCCAAATTGGACCAGAATATGCCTAGGGATGACGATAATGACCTAAATATTAATTCAATGACACAAACAAAGTTATTGGATGCACAAGATTGGTTAAAAACCCTAATTGGACAAGAATAAGCCTAGGGAGGACGAAAATGACCTAATTGATCATCCAAAGACACAAACACACCTATTGGATGCACAAGATTGATTAAAACCCCTAATTGGACAAGAATAAGCTTAGGGAGGACGAAAATGACCTCATTGATCATCCAATGACACAAACACACCTATTGGATACACAAGATTGGTTAAAAACCCTAATTGGACAAGAATTTGCCTAGGGAGGACGAAAAAGACCTAAATGTTAATCCAATGACACAAATGAACTTATTGGATGCACAAGATTGGTTAAAAACCCTAATTGGACAAGAATAAGCCTAGGGAGGACGAAAATGACCTAATTGATCATCCAATGACACAAACACACCTATTGGATGCACAAGATTGGTTAAAAACCCTAATTGGACAAGAATAAGCCTAGGGAGGACGAAAATGACCTAATTGATCATCCAATGACACAAACACATCTATTGGATGCATAAGATTGGTTAAAAACCCTAATTGGACAAGAATATGCCTAGGGAGGACGAAAATGACCTAATTGATCATCCAATGACACAAATACACCTATTGGATGCACAAGATTGGTTAAAAACCCTAATTGGACAAGAATATGCCCAGGGAGGACGAAAATGACCTAAATATTAAGTCAATGAAACAAACAAACTTATTGGATGCACAAGATTGGTTAAAAACCCTAATTGGACAAGAATATGCCTAGGGAGGACGAAAATGACCTAATTGATCATCCAATGACACAAACACACCTATTGGATGCACAAGATTGGTTAAAAACCCTAATTGGACAAGAATAAGCCTAGGGAGGACGAAAATGACCTAATTGATCATCCAATGACACAAACACACCTATTGGATGCACAAGATTGGTTAAAAACCCTAATTGGACAAGAATAAGCCTAGGGAGGACGAAAATGACCTATATGTTAATCCAATGACACAACTCAACTTATTGGATGCACAAGATTGGTTAATAACCCTAATTGGACAAGAATATGCCTAGGGAGGAAGAAAATGACCTAAATATTAATTTAATGACACAAACAAAGTTATTGGATGCACAAGATTGGTTAAAAACCCTAATTGTACAAGAATAAGCCTAGGGAGGACGAAAATGACCTAATTGATCATCCAATGACACAAACACACCTATTGGATGCACAAGATTGGTTAAAAACCCTAATTGTACAAGAATAAGCCTAGGGAGGACGAAAATGACCTAAATGTTAATCTAATGACACAACTCAACTTATTGGATGCACATGATTGGTTAAAAACCCTAATTGGACAAGAATATGCCTAGGGAGGACGAAAATGACCTAATTGATCATCCAATGACACAAACACACCTATTGGATGCACAAGATTGGTTAAAAACCCTAATTGGACAAGAATAAGCCTAGGGAGGACGAAAATGACCTAATTGATCATCCAATGACACAAACACACCTATTGGATGCACAAGATTGGTTAAAAACCCTAATTGGACAAGAATAAGCCTAGGGAGGACGAAAATGACCTAAATGTTAATCCAATGTCACAAATGAACTTATTGGGTGCACAAGATTGGTTAAAAACCCTAATTGGACAAGAATAAGCCTAGGGAGGACGAAAATGACCTAATTGATCATCCAATGACACAAACACACCTATTGGATGCACAAGATTGGTTAAAAACCCTAATTGGACAAGAATAAGCCTAGGGAGGACGAAAATGACCTAATTGATCATCCATTGCCACAAACACACCTATGGGATGCACAAGATTGGTTAAAAACCCTAATTGGACAAGAATATGCCTTGGGAGGACGAAAATGACCTAATTGGTCATCCAATGACACAAACACACCTATTGGATGCAAAAGATTGGTTAAAAACCCTAATTGGACAAGAATAAGCCTAGGGAGGACGAAAATGACCTAATTGATCATCCAATGACACAAACACACCTATTGGATGCACAAGATTGGTTAAAAACCCTAATTGGACAAGAATAAGCCTAGGGAGGACGAAAATGACCTAATTGATCATCCAATGACACAAACACACCTATTGGATGCACAAGATTGGTTAAAAACCCTAATTGGACAAGAATAAGCCTAGGGAGGACGAAAATGAACTAATTGATCATCCAATGACACAAATGAACTTATTGGATGCACAAGATTGGTTAAAAACCCTAATTGGACAAGAATAAGCCTAGGGAGGACGAAAATGACCTAATTGATCATCCAATGACACAAACACACCTATTGGATGCACAAGATTGGTTAAAAACCCTAATTGGACAAGAATAAGCATAGGGTGGACGAAAATGACCTAATTGATCATCCAATGACACAAACACACCTATTGGATGCACAAGATTGGTTAAAAACCCTAATTGGACAAGAATATGCCTAGGGAGGACGAAAATGACCTAAATATTAATCCAATGACATAAACAAAGTTATTGGATGCACAAGATTGATTAAAAACCCTAATTGGACAAGAATAAGCCTAGGGAGGACGAAAATGACCTAATTGATCATCCAATGACACAAACACACCTATTGGATGCACAAGATTGGTTAAAAACCCTAATTGGACAAGAATAAGCCTAGGGAGAACGAAAATGACCTAAATGTTAATCCAATGACACGACTCAACTTATTGGATGCACAAGATTGGTTAAAAACCCTAATTGGACAAGAATAAGACTAGGGAGGACGAAAATGACCTAATTGATCATCCAATGACACAAACACACCTATTGGATGCACAAGATTGGTTAAAAACCCTAATTGGACAAGAATAAGCCTAGGGAGAACGAAAATGACCTAATTGATCATCCAATAACACAAACACACCTATTGGATGCACAAGATTGGTTAAAAACCCTAATTGGACAAGAATATTCCTCGGGAGGACGAAAATGACCTAAATGTAAATCCAATGACACAAATGAACTTATTGGATGCACAAGATTGGTTAAAAACCCTAATTGGACAAGAATAAGCCTAGGGAGGACGAAAATGACCTCATTGATCATCCAATGACACAAACATACCTATTGGATACACAAGATTGGTTAAAAACCCTAATTGGACAAGAATATGCCTAGGGAGGACGAAAAAGACCTAAATGTTAATCCTATGACACAAATGAACTTATTGGATGCACAAGATTGGTTAAAAACCCTAATTGGACAAGAATAAGCCTAGGGAGGACGAAAATGACCTAAATGTTAATCCAATGACACAACTCAACTTATTGGATGCACAAGATTGGTTAAAGTTTAAAACCCTACTTGGACAAGAATAAGCCTAGGGAGGACGAAAATGACCTAATTGATCATCCAATGACACAAACACACCTATTGGATGCACAAGATTGCTTAAAAACCCTAATTGGACAAGAATAAGCCTAGGGAGGACGAAAATGACCTAATTGATCATCCAATGACACAAACACACCTATTGGATACACAAGATTGGTTAAAAACCCTAATTGGACAATATGCCTAGGGAGGACGAATATGACCTAAATGTTAATCCAATGACACAAATGAACTTATTGGATGCACAAGATTGGTTAAAACCCCTAATTGGACAAGAATAAGCCTAGGGAGGACGAAAATGACCTAAATGTTAATCCAATGAAACAACTCAACTTATTGGATGCACAAGATTGGTTAAAAACCCTAATTGGACAAGAATAAGCCTAGGAAGGACGAAAATGACCTAATTGATCATCCAATGACACAAACGCACCTATTGGATGCACAAGATTGGTAAAAAAAAAACCCTAATTGGACAAGAATAAGCCTAGGGAGGACGAAAATGACCTAATTGATCATCAAATGACACAAACACACCTGTTGGATGCACAAGATTGGTTAAAAACCCTAATTGGACAAGAATATGCCTAGGGAGGACGAAAATGACCTAAATATTAATTCAATGACACAAACAAAGTTATTGGATGCACAAGATTGGTTAAAAACCCTAATTGGACAAGAATAAGCCTAGGGAGGACGAAAATGACCTAATTGATCATCCAATGACACAAACACACCTATTGGATGGACAAGTTTGGTTAAAAACCCTAATTGGACAAGAATATGCCTAGGGAGGACGAAAATGACCTAAATGTTAATCCAATGACACAAATGAACTTATTGGATGCACAAGATTGGTTAAAAACCCTAATTGGACAAGAATAAGCCTAGGGAGGACGAAAATGACCTAAATGTTAATACAACGACACAAACTCACCTATTGGATGCACAAGATTGGTTAAAAACCCTAATTGGACAAGAATAAGCCTAGGGAGGACGAAAATGACCTAATTGATCATCCAATGACACAAACACACCTATTGGATGCACAAGATTGGTAAAAAAAAACCCTAATTGGACAAGAATATGCCTAGGGAGGACGAAAGTGACCTAAATAGTAATTCAATGAAACAAACAAACTTATTGGATGCACAAAATTGGTTAAAAACCCTAATTGGACAAGAATAAGCCTAGGGAGGACGAAAATGACCTAATTGATCATCAAATGACACAAACACACCTATTGGATGCACAAGATTGGTTAAAAACCCAAATTGGACAAGAATATGCCTAGGGATGACGATAATGACCTAAATATTAATTCAATGCCACAAACAAAGTTATTGGATGCACAAGATTGGTTAAAAACCCTAATTGGACAAGAATAAGCCTAGGGAGGACGAAAATGACCTAATTGATCATCCAAAGACACAAACACACCTATTGGATGCACAAGATTGATTAAAACCCCTAATTGGACAACAATAAGCCTAGGGAGGACGAAAATGACCTCATTGATCATCCAATGACACAAACACACCTATTGGATACACAAGATTGGTTAAAAACCCTAATTGGACAAGAATATGCCTAGGGAGGACGAAAAAGACCTAAATGTTAATCCAATGACACAAATGAACTTATTGGATGCACAAGATTGGTTAAAAACCCTAATTGGACAAGAATAAGCCTAGGGAGGACGAAAATGACCTAAATGCTAATCCAATGACAGAACTCAACTTATTGGATGCACAAGATTGGTTAAAAACCCTAATTGGGCAAGAATAAGCCTAGCGAGGACGAAAATGACCTAATTGATCATCCAATGACACAAACACACCTATTGGATGCACAAGATTGGTTAAAAACCCTAATTGGACAAGAATAAGCCTAGGGAGGACGAAAATGACCTAATTGATCATCCAATGCCACAAACACACCTATTGGATGCACAAGATTGGTTAAAAACCCTAATTGGACAAGAATATGCCTAGGGAGGACGAAAATAACCTAATTGGTCATCCAATGACACAAACACACCTATTGGATGCACAAGATTGGTTAAAAACCCTAATTGGACAAGAATATGCCTAGGGAGGACGAAAATGACCAAAATGTTAATCCAATGACACAAATGAACTTATTGGATGCACAAGATTGGTTAAAAACCCTAATTGGACAAGAATAAGCCTAGGGAGGACGAAAATGACCTAATTGATCATCCAATGACACAAACACACCTATTGGATGCACAAGATTGGTTAAAAACCCTAATTGGACAAGAATAAGCCTAGAGAGGACGAATATGACCTAATTGATCATCCATTGCCACAAACACACCTATTGGATGCACAAGATTGGTTAAAAACCCTAATTGGACAAGAATATGCCTAGGGAGGACGAAAATGACCTAATTGATCATCCAATGACACAAACACACCTATTGGAGGCACAAGATTGGTTAAAACCCCTAGTTGGACAAGAATAAGCCTAGGGAGGACGAAAATGACCTAATTGATCATCCAATGACACAAATGAACTTATTGGATGCACAAGATTGGTTAAAAACCCTAATTGGACAAGAATAAGCCTAGGGAGGACGAAAATGACCTAATTGATCATCCAATGACACAAACACACCTATTGGATGCACAAGATTGGTTAAAAACCCTAATTGGACTAGAATATGCCTTAGGAGGACGAAAATGACCTAAATATTAATTCAATGACATAAACAAAGTTATTCGATGCACAAGATTGGTTAAAAACCCTAATTGGACAAGAATAAGCCTAGGGAGGACGAAAATGACCTAATTGATCATCCAATGACACAAACACACCTATTGGATGCACAAGATTGGTTAAAAACCCTAATTGGAAAAGAATAAGCCTAGGGAGGACGAAAATGACCAAATTGATTATCCAATGACACAAACACACCTATTGGATTCACAAGATTGGTTAAAAACGCTAATTGGACAAGAATAAGCATAGGGAGGACGAAAATGACCTAATTGATCATCCAATGACACAAACAAACCTATTGGATGCAACAGATTGGTTTAAAACCCTAGTTGCACAAGAATATGCCTAGGGAGGACGAAAATGACCTAATTGATCATCCAATGACACAAATGAACTTATTGGATGCACAAGATTGGTTAAAAACCCTAATTGGACAAGAATAAGCCTAGGGAGGACGAAAATGACCTAATTGATCATCCAATGACACAAACACACCTATTGGATGCACAAGATTGGTTGAAAACCCTAATTGAACAAGAATAAGCCTGGGGAGGACGAAAATGACCTAAATGTTAATCCAATGACACAAATGAACTTATTGGATGCACAAGATTGGTTAAAAACCCTAATTGGACAAGAATAAGCCTAGGGAGGACGAAAATGACCTAATTGATCATCCAATGACACAAACACACCTATTGGATGCACAAGATTGGTTAAAAACCCTAATTGGACAAGAATATGCTTAGGGAGGACGAAAATGACCTAATACATCATCCAATGACCCAAACACACCTATTGGATGCACAAGATTGGTTAAAAATCCTAATTGGACAAGAATATGCCTAGGGGGGACGAAAATGACCTAATTGATCATCCAATGACACAAACACACCTATTGGATGCACAAGATTGGTTAAAAACCCTAATTGGACAAGAATAAGCCTAGGGAGGACGAAAATGACCTAATTCATCATCCAATGACACAAATGAACTTATTGGATGCACAAGATTGGTTAAAAACCCTAATTGGACAAGAATAAGCCTAGGGAGGACGAAAATGACCTAATTGATCATCCAATGACACAAACACACCTATTGGATGCACAAGATTGGTTAAAAACCCTAATTGGACAAGAATACGCCTAGGCAGGACGAAAATGACCTAATTGATCATCCAATGACGCAAACACACCTATTGGATGCACAAGATTGGTTAAAAACCCTAATTGGACAAGAATATGCCTAGGGAGGACGAAAATGACCTAAATGTTAATCCAATGACACAAATGTAATTATTGGATGCACAAGATTGGTTAAAAACCCTAATTGGACAAGAATATGCCTAGGGAGGACGAAAATGACCTAAATGTTAATCCAATGACACAAATGAACTTATTGGATGCACAAGATTGGTTAAAAACCCTAATTGGACAAGAATAAGCCTAGGGAGGACGAAAATGACCTAATTGATCATCCAATGACACAAACACACCTATTGGATGCACAAGATTGGTTAAAAACCCTAATTGGACAAGAATATGCCTAGGGAGGACGAAAATGACCTAAATATTAATTCAATGACACAAACAAAGTTATTGGATGCACAAGATTGGTTAAAGACCCTAATTGGACAAGAATAAGCCTAGGGAGGAGGAAAATGACCTGATTGATCATCCTATGACACAAATAAACTTATTGGATGCACAAGAATGGTTAAAAACCTAATTCGACAATAATAAGCCTAGGGAGAATGAAAATGACCTAAATGTTAATCCAATGACACAACTCAACTTATTGGATGCACAAGATTGGTTAAAAACCCTAATTGGACAAGAATAAGCCTAGGGAGGACGAAAATGACCTAATTGATCATCCAATGCCACAAACACACCTATTGGATGCACAAGATTGGTTAAAAACCCTAATTGGACAAGAATATGCCTTGGGAGGACGAAAATGACCTAGATATTAATTCAATGACACAAACAAACTTATTGGATGCACAAGATTGGTTAAAAACCTTAGTTGGACAAGAATAAGCCTAGGGAGGACGAAAATGACCTAATTGTTCATCCGATGACACTAACACACCTATTGGATGCACAAGATTGGTTAAAAACCCTAATTGGACAAGAATAAGCCTAGGGAGGAAGAAAATGACCTAAATGTAAATCCAATGACACAAATGAACTTATTGGATGCACAAGATTGGTTAAAAACCCTAATTGGACAAGAATAAGCCTAGGGAAGACGAAAATGACCTAAATGTTAATCCAATGACACAACTCAACTTATTGGATGCACAAGATTGGTTAAAAACCCTAATTGGACAAGAATAAGCCTAGGGAGGACGAAAATGACCTAATTGATCATCCAATGCCACAAACACACCTATTGGATGCACAAGATTGGTTAAAAACCCTAATTGGACAAGAATATGCCTTGGGAGGACGAAAATGACCTAAATATTAATTCAATGACACAAACAAACTTATTGGATGCACAAGATTGGTTAAAAACCCTAATTGGACAAGAATAAGCCTAGGGAGGACGAAAATGACCTAATTGATCATCCAATGACACAAACACACCTATTGGATGCACAAGATTGGTTAAAAACCCTAATTGGACAAGAATAAGCCTAGGGAGGACGAAAATGACCTAATTGATCATCCAATGACACAAACACACCTATTGGAGGCACAAGATTGGTTAAAAACCCAAGTTGGACAAGAATATGCCTAGGGAGGACAAAAATGACCTAATTGATCATCCAATGACACAAACACACCTATTGGATGCACAAGATTGGTTAAAAACCCTAATTGGACAAGAATAAGCCTAGGGAGGACGAAAATGACCTAATTGATCATCCTATGACACAAACACACCTATTGGATGCACAAGATTGGTTTAAAACCCTAGTTGGACTAGGATATGCCTTGGGAGGACGAAAATGACCTAATTGATCATCCAATGACACAAATGAACTTATTGGATGCACAAGATTGGTTAAAAACCCTAATTGGACAAGAATAAGCCTAGGGAGGACGAAAATGACCTAATTGATCATCCAATGACACAAACACACCTATTGGATGCACAAGATTGGTTAAAAACCCTAATTGGACAAGAATATACCTAGGGAGGACGAAAATAACCTAAATATTAATTCAATGACACAAACAATCTTATTGGATGCACAAGATTGGTTAAAAACCCTAATTGGACAAGAATAAGCCTAGGGAGGACGAAAATGACCTAATTGATCATCCAATGACACAAACACACCTATTGGATACACAAGATTGGTTAAAAACCCTAATTGGGCAAGAATATGCCTAGGGAGGACGTCGAAAATGACCTAAATGTTAATCGAATGACACAAATGAACTTATTGGACGCACAAGATTTGTTAAAAACCTTAATTGGACAAGAATAAGCATAGGGAGGACGAAAATGACCTAAATGTTAATTCAATGAAACAACTCAACTTATGGGATGCACAAGATTGGTTAAAAACCCTACTTGGACAAGAATAAGCCTAGGGAGGACGAAAATGACCTAATTGATCATCCAATGACACAAACACACCTATTGGATGCACAAGATTGGTTAAAAACCCTAATTGGACAAGAATAAGCCTAGGGAGGACGAAAATGACCTAATTGATCATCCAATGACACAAACACACCTATTGGATACACAAGATTGGTTAAAAACCCTAATTGGACAATATGCCTAGGGAGGACGAATATGACCTAAATGTTAATCCAATGACACAAATGAACTTATTGGATGCACAAGATTGGTTAAAACCCCTAATTGGACAAGAATAAGCCTAGGGAGGACGAAAATGACCTAAATGTTAATCCAATGAAACAAATCAACTTATTGGATGCACAAGATTGGTTAAAAACCCTAATTGGACAAGAATAAGCCTAGGAAGGACGAAAATTACCTAATTGATCATCCAATGACAGAAACGCACCTATTGGATGCACAAGATTGGTAAAAAAAAACCCTAATTGGACAAGAATATGCCTAGGGAGGACGAAAGTGACCTAAATAGTAATTCAATGAAACAAACAAACTTATTTGATGCACAAGATTGGTTAAAAACCCTAATTGGACAAGAATAAGCCTAGGGAGGACGAAAATGACCTAATTGATCATCCAATGACACAAACACACCTATTGGATGCACAAGATTGATTAAAAACCCTAATTGGACAAGAATAAGCCTAGGGAGGACGAAAATGACCTCATTGATCATCCAATGACACAAACACACCTATTGGATACACAAGATTGGTTAAAAACCCTAATTGAACAAGAATATGCCTAGGGAGGACGTAAAAGACCTAAATGTTAATCCAATGACACAAATGAACTTATTGGATGCACAAGATTGGTTAAAAACCCTAATTGGACAAGAATAAGCCTAGGGAGGACGAAAATGACCTAATTGATCATCCAATGCCACAAACACACCTATTGGATGCACAAGATTGGTTAAAAACCCTAATTGGACAAGAATAAGCCTAGGGAGAACGAAAATGACCTAATTGATCATCCAATAACACAAACACACCTATTGGATGCACAAGATTGGTTAAAAACCCTAATTGGACAAGAATATTCCTCGGGAGGACGAAACTGACCTAAATGTAAATCCAATGACACAAATGAACTTATTGGATGCACAAGATTGGTTAAAAACCGTAATTGGACAAGAATAAGCCTAGGGAGGACGAAAATGACCTCATTGATCATCCAATGACACAAACACACCTATTGGATACACAAGATTGGTTAAAAACCCTAATTGGACAAGAATATGCCTAGGGAAGACGAAAAAGACCTAAATGTTAATCCAATGACACAAATGAACTTATTGGATGCACAAGATTGGTTAAAAACCCTAATTGGACAAGAATAAGCCTAGGGAGGACGAAAATGACCTAATTGATCATCCAATGCCACAAACACACCTATTGGATGCACAAGGTTGGTTAAAAACCCTAATTGGACAAGAATAAGCCTAGGGAGAACGAAAATGACCTAATTTATCATCCAATGACACAAACACACCTATTGGATGCACAAGATTGGTTAAAAACCCTAATTGGACAAGAATATTCCTCGGGAGGACGAAAATGACCTAAATGTAAATCCAATGACACAAATGAACTTATTGGATGCACGAGATTGGTTAAAAACCCTAATTGGACAAAAATAAGCCTAGGGAGGACGAAAATGACCTAAATGTTAATCCAATGACACAACTCAACTTATTGGATGCACAAGATTGGTTAAAAACCCTACTAGGACAAGAATAAGCCTAGGGAGGACGAAAATGACCTAATTGATCATCCAATGACACAAACACACCTATTGGATGCACAAGATTGCTTAAAAACCCTAATTGGACAAGAATAAGCCTAGGGAGGACGAAAATGACCTAATTGATCATCCAATGACACAAACACACCTATTGGATACACAAGATTGGTTAAAAACCCTAATTGGACAATATGCCTAGGGAGGACGAATATGACCTAAATGTTAATCCAATGACACAAATGAACTTATTGGATGCACAAGATTGGTTAAAACCCCTAATTGGACAAGAATAAGCCTAGGGAGGACGAAAATGACCTAAATGTTAATCCAATGAAACAACTCAACTTATTGGATGCACAAGATTGGTTAAAAACCCTAATTGGACAAGAATAAGCATAGGAAGGACGAAAATGACCTAATTGATCATCCAATGACACAAACGCACCTATTGGATGCACAAGATTGGTAAAAAAAAAACCCTAATTGGACAAGAATATGCCTAGGGAGGACGAAAGTGACCTAAATAGTAATTCAATGAAACAAACAAACTTATTGGATGCACAAGATTGGTTAAAAACCCTAATTGGACAAGAATAAGCCTAGGGAGGACGAAAATGACCTAATTGATCATCAAATGACACAAACACACCTGTTGGATGCACAAGATTGGTTAAAAACCCTAATTGGACAAGAATATGCCTAGGGAGGACGAAAATGACCTAAATATTAATTCAATGACACAAACAAAGTTATTGGATTCACAAGATTGGTTAAAAACCATAATTGGACAAGAGTAAGCATAGGGAGGACGAAAATGACCTAATTGATCATCCAATGACACAAACACACCTATTGGATGCACAAGATTGGTTAAAAACCCAAATTGGACAAGAATAAGCCTAGGGAGGACGAAAATGACCTAATTGATCATCCAATTACACAAACACACCTATTGGATGCACAAGATTGGTTAAAAACCCTAATTGGACAAGAATATGCCTAGGGAGGACGAAAATGACCTAAATGTTAATCCAATGACACAAATGAACTTATTGGATGCACAAGATTTATTAAAAACCCTAATTGGACAAGAATAAGCCTAGGGAGGACGAAAATGACCTAATTGATCATCCAATGACACAAACACACCTATTGGATGCACAAGATTGGTTAAAAACCCTAATTGGACCAGAATATGCCTAGGGAGGACGAAAATGACCTAAATATTAATTCAATGACATAAACAAACTTATTGGATGCACAAGATTGGTTAAAAACCCTAAGTGTACAAGAATAAGCCTAGGGAGGACGAAAATGACCTAATTGATCATCCAATGACACAAACACACCTATTGGATGCACAAGATTGGTTAAAAACCCTAATTGGACAAGAATAAGCCTAGGGAGGACGAAAATGACCTAATTGATCATCCAATGACACAAACACACTTATTGGATGAACAAGATTGGTTAAAAACCCTAATTGGACAAGAATAAGCCTAGGGAGGACGAAAATGACCTAATTGATCATCCAATGACACAAACACACCTATTGGATGCACAAGATTGGTTAAAAACCCTAATTGGACAAGAATAAGCCTAGGGAGGACGAAAATGACCTAATTGATCATCCAATGACACAAACACACCAATTGGATGCACAAGATTGGTTAAAAACCCTAGTTGGACAAGAACATGCCTAGGGAGGACGAAAATGACCAAAATATTAATTCAATGACACAAACAAAGTTATTGGATGCACAAGATTGGTTAAAAACCCTAATTGGACAAGAATAAGCCTAGGGAGGACGAAAATGACCTAATTGATCATCCAATGACACAAACACACCTATTGGATGCACAAGATTGGTTAAAAACCCTAATTGGACAAGAATAAGCCTAGGGAGGACGAAAATGACCTAATTGATCATCCAATGACACAAACACACCTATTGGATGCACAAGATTGGTTAAAAACCCTAATTGGACAAGAATAAGCCTAGGGAGGACGAAAATGACCTAATTGATCATCCAATGACACAAACACATCTATTGGAAGCACAAGATTGGTTAGAAACCCTAGTTGGACAAGAATATGCCTAGGGAGGACGAAAATGACCTAATTGATCATCCAATGACACAAATGAACTTATTGGATGCACAAGATTGCTTAAAAACCCTAATTGGACAAAAATAAGCATAGAAAGGACGAAAATGACCTAATTGATCATCCAATGACACAAACACACCTATTGGATGCACAAGATTGGTTAAAAACCCTAATTGGACAAGAATAAGCCTAGGGAGGACGAAAATGACCTAATTGATCATCCAATGACACAAACACACCTATTGGATGCACAAGATTGGTTAAAAACCCTAATTGGACAAGAATAAGCCTAGGGAGGACGAAAATGACCTAATTGATCATCCAATGACACAAACACACCTATTGGATGCACAAGATTGGTTAAAAACCCTAATTGGACAAGAATAAGCCTAGGGAGGACGAAAATGACCTAATTGATCATCCAATGACACAAACATACCTATTGGATGCACAAGATTGGTTAAAAACCCTAGTTGGACAAAAATATCCCTAGGGAGGACGAAAATGACCTAATTGATCATCCAATGACACAAATAAACTTATTGGATGCACAAGATTGGTTAAAAACCCTAGTTGTACAAGAATATGCCTAGGGAGGACGAAAATGACCTAATTGATCATCCAATGACAAGAATAAGCCTAGGGAGGACGAAAATGACCTAATTGATCATCCAATGACACAAACACACCTATTGGATGCACAAGATTGGTTAAAAACCCTAATTGGACAAGAATAAGCCTAGGGAGGACGAAAATGACCTAATTTATCATCCAATAACACAAATGAACTTATTGGATGCACAAGATTGGTTAAAAACCCTAATTGGACAAGAATAAGCCTAGGGAGGACGAAAATGACCTAATTGATCATCCAATGACACAAACACACCTATTGGATGCACAAGATTGGTTAAAAACCCTAATTGGACAAGAATAAGCCTAGGGAGAACGAAAATGACCTAATTGATCATCCAATGACACAAATGAACTTATTGGATGCACAACATTGGTTAAAAACCCTAATTGGACAAGAATAAGCCTAGGGGGTATGAAAATGACCTAAATGTTAATCCAATGAAACAACTCAACTTATTGGATGCACAAGATTGGTTAAAAACCCTAATTGGACAAGAATAAGCCTAGGGAGGACGAAAATGACCTAATTGATCATCCAATGTCATTAACACACCTATTGGAAGCTCAAGATTGGTTAAAAACCCTAATTGGACAAGAATATGCGTAGGGAGGACGAAAATGACCTAAATATTAATTCAATGACACACACACACCTATTGGAAGCACAAGATTGGTTAAAAACCCTAATTGGAAGAGAATAAGCCTAGGGAGGAAGAAAATGACCTAATTGATCATCCAATGACACAAACACACCTATTGGATGCACAAGATTGGTTAAAAACCCTAATTGGACAAGAATAAGCCTAGGGAGGAAGAAAATGACCTAATTGATCATCCAATGACACAAACACACCTATTGGATGCATAAGATTGGTTAAAAACCCTAATTGGACAAGAATATGCCTAGGGAGGACGAAAATGACCTAAATATTAATTCAATGACACAAACAAACTTATCGGATGCACAAGATTGGTTAAAAACCCTAATTGGACAAGAATAACCCTAGGGAGGACGAAAATGACCTAATTGATCATCCAATGACACAAACACACCTATTGGATGCACAAGATTGGTTAAAAACCCTAATTGGACAAGAATAAGCCTAGGGAGAACGAAAATGACCTAATTGATCATCCAATGACACAAACACACCTATTGGATGCACAAGATTGGTTAAAAACCCTAATTGAACAAGAATATTCCTCGGGAGGACGAATATGACCTAAATGTTAATCCATTGACACAAATGAACTTATTGGATGCACAAGATTGGTTAAAAACCCTAATTGGACAAGAATAAGCCTAGGGAGGACGAAAATGACCTAAATGTTAATCCAATGAAACAACTCAACTTATTGGATGCACAAGATTGGTTAAAAACCCTAATTGGACAAGAATAAGCCTAGGGAGAACGAAAATGACCTAATTGATCATCAAATGACACAAACACACCTATTGGATGCACAAGATTGGTTAAAAACCTTAATTGGACAAGAATATGCCTAGGGAGGACGAAAATGACCTAAATATTAATTCAATGACACAAACAAAGTTATTGGATGCACAAGATTGGTTAAAAACCCTAATTGGACAAGAATAAGCCTAGGGAGGACGAAAATGACCTAATTGATCATCCAATGAAACAAACACACCTATTGGATTCACAAGATTGGTTAAAAACCCTAATTGGACAAGAATAAGCCTAGGGAGAACGAAAATGACCTAATTATTCATCCAATGACACAAACACACCTATTGGATGTACAAGATTGGTTAAAAACCTTAATTGGACAAGAATAAGCCTAGGGAGGACGAAAATGACCTAATTCGATCATCCAATGACACAAACACACCTATTGGATACACAAGATTGGTTAAAAACCCTAATTGGACAAGAATATGCCTAGGGAGGACGAAAATGACCTAAATGTTAATCCAATGACACAAATGAACTTATTGGATGCACAAGATTGGTTAAAAACCCTAATTGGACAAGAATAAGCCTAGGGAGGACGAAAATGACCTAAATGTTAATCCAATGAAACAACTTAACTTATTGGATGCACAAGATTGGTTAAAAACCCTAATTGGACAAGAATAAGCATAGGGAGGACGAAAATGACCTAATTGATCATCCAATGACACAAACACACCTATTGGATGCACAAGATTGGTTAAAAACCCTAATTGGACAAGAATATGCCGAGGGAGGACGAAAATGACCTAAATATTAATTCAATGAAACAAACAAACTTATTGGATGCACAAGATTGGTTAAAAACCCTAATTGGACAAGAATAAGCATAGGGAGGACGAAAATGACCTAATTGATCATCCAATGACACAAACACACCTATTGGATGCACAAGATTGGTTAAAAACCCTAATTGGACAAGAATATGCCTAGGGAGGATGAAAATGACGTAAATGTTAATCCAATGACACAAATGAACTTATTGGATGCACAAGATTGGTTAAAAACCCTAATTGGACAAGAATAAGCCTAGGGAGGACCAAAATGACCTAATTGATCATCCAATGACACAAACACACTATTGGATGCACAAGATTGGTTAAAAACCCTTATTGGACAAGAATAAGCCTAGGGAGGACGAAAATGGCCTAATTGATCTTCCAATGACACAAACACACCTGTTGGATGCACAAGATTGGTTAAAAACCCTAATTGGACAAGAATAAGCCTAGGGAAGACGAAAATGACCTAATTGATCATCCAATGACACACACACACCTATTGGATGCACAAGATTGGTTAAAAACCCTAATTGGACAAGAATATGCCTAGGGAGGACGAAAATGACCTAAATATTAATTCAATGAAACAAACAAACTTATTGGATGCACAAGATTGGTTAAAAACCCTAATTGGACAAGAATAAGCCTAGGGATGACGAAAATGACCTAATTGATCATCCAATGACACAAACACACCTATTGGATGCACAAGATTGGTTAAAAACCCTAATTGGACAAGAATATGCCGAGGGAGGACGAAAATGACCTAATTGATCATCCAATGACACAAACACACCTATTGGATGCACAAGATTGGTTAAAAACCCTAATTGGACAAGAATATGCCTAGGGAGGAAGAATATGACCTAAATGTTAATCCAATAACACAAATGAACTTTTGGATGCACAAGATTGGTTAAAAACCCTAATTGGACAAGAATATGCCTAGGGAGAACGAAAATGACCTAAATGTTAATCCAATGAAACAACTCAACTTATTGGATGCACAAGATTGGTTAAAAACCCTAATTGGACAAGAATAAGCCTAGGGAGGACGAAAATGACCTAATTGATCATCAAATGACACAAACACACCTGTTGGATGCACAAGATTGGTTAAAAACCCTAATTGGACAAGAATATGCCTAGGGAGGACGAAAATGACCTAAATATTAATTCAATGACACAAACAAAGTTATTGGATGCACAAGATTGGTTAAAAACCCTAATTGGACAAGAATAAGCATAGGGAGGACGAAAATGACCTAATTGATCATTCAATGACACAAACACACCTATTGGATGCACAAGATTGGTTAAAAACCCTAATTGGACAAGAATAAGCCTAGGGAGGACGAAAATGACCTAAATATTAATTCAATGACACAAACAAAGTTATTGGATGCACAAGATTGGTTAAAAACCCTAATTGGACAAGAATAAGCATAGGGAGAACGAAAATGACCTAATTGATCATCCAATGCCACAAACACACCTATTGGATGCACAAGATTGGTTAAAAACCCTAATTGGACAAGAATAAGCCTAGGGAGAACGAAAATGACCTAATTGATCATCCAATAACACAAACACACCTATTGGATGCACAAGATTGGTTAAAAACCCTAATTGGACAAGAATATTCCTCGGGAGGACGAAAATGACCTAAATGTAAATCCAATGACACAAATGAACTTATTGGATGCACAAGATTGGTTAAAAACCCTAATTGGACAAGAATAAGCCTAGGGAGGACGAAAATGACCTCATTGATCATCCAATGACACAAACACACCTATTGGATACACAAGATTGGTTAAAAACCCTTATTGGACAAGAATATGCCTAGGGAGGACGAAAAAGACCTAAATGTTAATCCTATGACACAAATGAACTTATTGGATGCACAAGATTGGTTAAAAACCCTAATTGGACAAGAATAAGCCTAGGGAGGACGAAAATGACCTAATTGATCATCCAATGCCACAAACACACCTATTGGATGCACAAGATTGGTTAAAAACCCTAATTGGACAAGAATAAGCCTAGGGAGAACGAAAATGACCTAATTGATCATCCAATGACACAAACACACCTACTGGATGCACAAGATTGGTTAAAAACCCTAATTGGACAAGAATATTCCTCGGGAGGACGAAAATGACCTAAATGTAAATCCAATGACACAAATGAACTTATTGGATGCACAAGATTGGTTAAAAACCCTAATTGGACAAGAATAAGCCTAGGGAGGACGAAAATGACCTAAATGTTAATCCAATGACACAACTCAACTTATTGGATGCACAAGATTGGTTAAAAACCCTACTTAGACAAGAATAAGCCTAGGGAGGACGAAAATGACCTAATTGATCATCCAATGACACAAACACACCTATTGGATGCACAAGATTGATTAAAACCCCTAATTGGACAAGAATAAGCCTAGGGAGGACGAAAATGACCTCATTGATCATCCAATGACACAAACACACCTATTGGATACACAAGATTGGTTAAAAACCCTAATTGGACAAGAATATGCCTAGGGAGGACGAAAATGACCTAAATATTAATTCAATAACACAAACAAAGTTAGTGGATGCACAAGATTGGTTAAAAACCCTAATTGGACAAGAATAAGCCTAGGGAGGACGAAAATGACCTAATTGATCATCCAATGACACAAACACACCTATTGGATGCACAAGATTGGTAAAAAAAAACCCTAATTGGACAAGAATATGCCTAGGGAGGACGAAAGTGACCTAAATAGTAATTCAATGAAACAAACAAACTTATTGGATGCACAAGATTGGTTAAAAACCCTAATTGGACAAGAATAAGCCTATGGAGGACGAAAATGACCTAATTGATCATCAAATGACACAAACACACCTATTGGATGCACAAGATTGGTTAAAAACCCAAATTGGACAAGAATATGCCTAGCGATGACGATAATGACCTAAATATTAATTCAATGACACAAACAAAGTTATTGGATGCACAAGATTGGTTAAAAACCCTAATTGGACAAGAATAAGCCTAGGGAGGACGAAAATGACCTAATTGATCATCCAAAGACACAAACACACCTATTGGATGCACAAGATTGATTAAAACCCCTAATTGGACAAGAATAAGCTTAGGGAGGACGAAAATGACCTCATTGATCATCCAATGACACAAACACACCTATTGGATACACAAGATTGGTTAAAAACCCTAATTGGACAAGAATTTGCCTAGGGAGGACGAAAAAGACCTAAATGTTAATCCAATGACACAAATGAACTTATTGGATGCACAAGATTGGTTAAAAACCCTAATTGGACAAGAATAAGCCTAGGGAGGACGAAAATGACCTAATTGATCATCCAATGACACAAACACACCTATTGGATGCACAAGATTGGTTAAAAACCCTAATTGGACAAGAATAAGCCTAGGGAGGACGAAAATGACCTAATTGATCATCCAATGACACAAACACATCTATTGGATGCATAAGATTGGTTAAAAACCCTAATTGGACAAGAATATGCCTAGGGAGGACGAAAATGACCTAATTGATCATCCAATGACACAAATACACCTATTGGATGCACAAGATTGGTTAAAAACCCTAATTGGACAAGAATAAGCGTAGGGAGGACGAAAATGACCTAAATGTTAATCCAATGACACAACTCAACTTATTGGATGCACAAGATTGGTTAAAAACCCTAATTGGACAAGAATAAGCCTAGGGAGGACGAAAATGACCTAATTGATCATCCAATGACACAAACACACCTATTGGATGCACAAGATTGGTTAAAAACCCTAATTGGACAAGAATAAGCCTAGGGAGGACGAAAATGACCTAATTGATCATCCAATGACACAAACACACCTATTAGATGCACAAGATTGGTTAAAAACCCTAATTGGACAAGAATATGCCTAGGGATGACGAAAATGACCTAAATATTAATTCAATGACACAAACAAAGTTAATGGATGCACAAGATTGGTTAAAAACCTTAATTGGACAAGAATAAGCCTAGGGAGGACGTAAATGACCTAATTGATCATCCAATGTCCCAAACAAACCTATTGGATGCACAAGATTGGTTAAAAACCCTAATTGGACAAGAATAAGCCTAGGGAGGACGAAAAAGACCTAATTGATCATCCAATGACACAAACACACCTATTGGATGCACAAGATTGGTTAAAAACCCTAATTGGACAAGAATAAGCCTAGGGAGGACGAAAACGACCTAATTGATCATCTATTGCCACAAACACACCTATTGGATGCACAAGATTGGTTAAACACCTATTGGTTGCACAAGATTGGTTAAAAACCCTAATTGGACAAGAATAAGCCTAGGGAGGACGAAAATGACCTAATTGATCATCCAATGACACAAACACACCTATTGGATGCACAAGATTGGTTAAAAACCCTAATTGGACAAGAATAAGCCTAGGGAGGACGAAAATGACCTAATCGATCATCCATTGCCACAAACACACCTATTGGATGCACAAGATTGGTTAAAAACCCTAATTCGACAAGAATATGCCTAGGGAGGACGAAAATGACCTAAATTGATTATCCAATGACACAAACACACCTATTGGATGCACAAGATTGGTTAAAAACCCTAATTGGACAAGAATATACCTAAGGAGGACGAAAATGACCTAAATGTTAATCCAATGACACAAATGAACTTATTGGTTGCACAAGATTGGTTAAAAACCCTAATTGGGAAAGAATAAGCCTAGGGAGGACGAAAATGACCTAATTGATCATCCAATGACACAAACACACCTATTGGATGCACAAGATTGGTTAAAAACCCTAATTGGACAAGAATAAGCCTAGGGAGGACGAAAATGACCTAATTGATCATCCAATGACACAAACACACCTATTGGATGCACAAGATTGGTTAAAAACCCTAATTGGACAAGAAGATGCCTAGGGAGGACAAAAATGACCTAATTGATCATCGAATGACACAAACACACCTATTGGATGCAAAAGTTTGGTTAAAAACCCTAATTGGACAAGAATAAGCCAAGGGAGAACGAATATGACCTAAATGTTAATCCAATAACACAAATGAACTTATTGGATGCACAAGATTGGTTAAAAACCCTAATTCGACAAGAATAAGCCTAGGGAGGACGAAAATGACCTAATTGATCATCCAATGACACAAACACACCTATTGGATGCACAAGATTGGTTAAAAACCCTAATTGGACAAGAATAAGCCTAGGGAGGACGAAAATGACCTAATTGATCATCCAATGACACAAACACACCTATTGGATGCACAAGATTGGTTAAAAACCCTAATTGGACAAGAATAAGTTTAGTGAGGACGAAAATGACCTAATTGATCATCCAATGACACAAACACACCTATTGGATGCACAAGATTGGTTAAAAACCCTAATTGGACAAGAATATGCCTAGGGAGGACGAATATGACCTAAATGTTAATCCAATAACACAAATGAACTTATTGGATGCACAAGATTGGTTAAAAACCCTAATTGGACATGAATAAGCCTAGGGAGAACGAAAATGATCTAAATGTTAATCCAATGACACAACTCAACTTATTGGATGCACAAGATTGGTTAAAAACCCTAATTGGACAAGAATAAGCCTAGGGAGGACGAAAATGACCTAATTGATCATCCAATGACACAAACACACCTATTGGATGCACAAGATTGGTTAAAAACCCTAATTGGACAAGAATAAGCCTAGGGAGGACGAAAATGACCTAATTGATCATCCAATGACACAAACACACCTATTGGATGCACAAGATTGGTTAAAAACCCTAATTGGACAAGAATATGTCTAGGGAGGACGAAAATGACCTAAATATTAATTCAATGACACAAACAAACTTATCGGATGCACAAGATTAGTTAAAAACCATAATTGGACAAGAATAAGCCTAGGGAGGACGAAAATGACCTAATTGATCATCCAATGACACAAACACACCTATTGGATGCACAAGATTGGTTAAAAACCCTAATTGGACAAGAATAAGCCTAGGGAGGACGAAAATGACCTAATTGATCATCCAATGACACAAACACACCTATTGGATGCACAAGATTGGTTAAAAACCCTAATTTGACTAGAATAAGCCTAGGGAGGACGAAAATGACCTAATTGATCATCCATTGCCACAAACACACCTAATGGATGCACAAGATTGGTTAAAAAACCTAATTGGACAAGAATATGCCTATGGAGGACGAAAATGACCTAATTGGTCATCCAATGACACAAACACACCTTTTGGATGCACAAGATTGGTTAAAAACCCTAATTGGACAAGAATAAGCCTAGGGAGGACAAAAATAACCTAATTGATCATCCAATGACACAAACACACCTATTGGATGCACAAGATTGGTTAAAAACCCTAATTGGACAAGAATATGCCTAGGGAGGACGAAAATGACCTAAATGTTAATCCAATGACACAAACTCACCTATTGGATGCACAAGATTGGTTAAAAAGCCTAATTGGACAAGAATAAGCCTAGGGAGGACGAAAATGACCTAATTGATCATCCAATGACACAAACACACCTATTGGATGCACAAGATTGGTTAAAAACCCTAATTGGACAAGAATAAGCCTAGGGAGGACGAAAATGAACTAATTGATCATCCAAAGACACAAACACACCTATTGGATGCACAAGATTGGTTAAAAACCCTAGTTGGACAAGAATATGCGTAGGAATGACGAAAATGACCTAATTGATCATCCAATGACACAAATGAACTTATTGGATGCACAAGATTGGTTAAAAATCCTAATTGGACAAGAATAAGCCTAGGGAGGATGAAAATGACCTAATTGATCATCCAATGACACAAACACACCTATTGGATGCACAAGATTGGTTAAAAACCCTAATTGGACAAGAATATGCCTAGGGAGGACGAAAATGACCTAAATGTTAATTCAATGACACAAACAAAGTTATTGGATGCACAAGATTGGTTAAAAACCCTAATTGGACAAGAATATGCCTAGGGAGGACGAAAATGACCTAAATATTAATTCAATGACACAAACAAAGTTATTGGATGCACAAGATTGGTTAAAAACCCTAATTGGACAAGAATAAGCATAGGGAGGACGAAAATGACCTAATTGATCATTCAATGACACAAACACACCTATTGGATGCACAAGATTGGTTAAAAACCCTAATTGGACAAGAATAAGCCTAGGGAGGACGAAAATGACCTAAATATTAATTCAATGACACAAACAAAGTTATTGGATGCACAAGATTGGTTAAAAACCCTAATTGGACAAGAATAAGCATAGGGAGAACGAAAATGACCTAATTGATCATCCAATGCCACAAACACACCTATTGGATGCACAAGATTGGTTAAAAACCCTAATTGGACAAGAATAAGCCTAGGGAGAACGAAAATGACCTAATTGATCATCCAATAACACAAACACACCTATTGGATGCACAAGATTGGTTAAAAACCCTAATTGGACAAGAATATTCCTCGGGAGGACGAAAATGACCTAAATGTAAATCCAATGACACAAATGAACTTATTGGATGCACAAGATTGGTTAAAAACCCTAATTGGACAAGAATAAGCCTAGGGAGGACGAAAATGACCTCATTGATCATCCAATGACACAAACATACCTATTGGATACACAAGATTGGTTAAAAACCCTAATTGGACAAGAATATGCCTAGGGAGGACGAAAAAGACCTAAATGTTAATCCTATGACACAAATGAACTTATTGGATGCACAAGATTGGTTAAAAACCCTAATTGGACAAGAATAAGCCTAGGGAGGACGAAAATGACCTAAATGTTAATCCAATGACACAACTCAACTTATTGGATGCACAAGATTGGTTAAAGTTTAAAACCCTACTTGGACAAGAATAAGCCTAGGGAGGACGAAAATGACCTAATTGATCATCCAATGACACAAACACACCTATTGGATGCACAAGATTGCTTAAAAACCCTAATTGGACAAGAATAAGCCTAGGGAGGACGAAAATGACCTAATTGATCATCCAATGACACAAACACACCTATTGGATACACAAGATTGGTTAAAAACCCTAATTGGACAATATGCCTAGGGAGGACCAATATGACCTAAATGTTAATCCAATGACACAAATGAACTTATTGGATGCACAAGATTGGTTAAAACCCCTAATTGGACAAGAATAAGCCTAGGGAGAACGAAAATGACCTAATTGATCATCCAATGACACAAACACACCTATTGGATGCACAAGATTGGTTGAAAACCCTAATTGGACAAGAATATTCCTCGGGAGGACGAAAATGACCTAAATGTAAATCCAATGACACAAATGAACTTATTGGATGCACAAGATTGGTTAAAAACCCTAATTGGACAAGAATAAGCCTAGGGAGGACGAAAATGACCTAAATGTTAATCCAATGACACAACTCAACTTATTGGATGCACAAGATTGGTTAAAGTTAAAAACCCTACTTGGACAAGAATAAGCCTAGGGAGGACGAAAATGACCTAATTGATCATCCAATGACACAAACACACCTATTGGATGCACAAGATTGCTTAAAAACCCTAATTGGACAAGAATAAGCCTAGGGAGGACGAAAATGACCTAATTGATCATCCAATGACACAAACACACCTATTGGATACACAAGATTGGTTAAAAACCCTAATTGGACAATATGCCTAGGGAGGACCAATATGACCTAAATGTTAATCCAATGACACAAATGAACTTATTGGATGCACAAGATTGGTTAAAACCCCTAATTGGACAAGAATAAGCCTAGGGAGGACGAAAATGACCTAAATGTTAATCCAATGAAACAACTCAACTTATTGGATGCACAAGATTGGTTAAAAACCCTAATTGGACAAGAATAAGCCTAGGAAGGACGAAAATGACCTAATTGATCATCCAATGACACAAACGCACCTATTGGATGCACAAGATTGGTAAAAAAAAACCTAATTGGACAAGAATATGCCTAGGGAGGACGAAAGTGACCTAAATAGTAATTCAATGAAACAAACAAACTTATTGGATGCACAAGATTGGTTAAAAACCCTAATTGGACAAGAATAAGCCTAGGGAGGACGAAAATGACCTAATTGATCATCAAATGACACAAACACACCTGTTGGATACACAAGATTGGTTAAAAACCCTAATTGGACAAGAATATGCCTAGGGAGGACGAAAATGACCTAAATGTTAATCCAATGACACAACTCAACTTATTGGATACACAAGATTGGTTAAAAACCCTAATTGGACAAGAATAAGCCTAGGGAGGACGAAAATGACCTAATTGATCATCCAATGACACAAACACGCCTATTGGATGCACAAGATTGGTTAAAAACCCTAATTGGACAAGAATAAGCCTTGGGAGGACGAAAATGACCTAATTGATCATCCAATGACACAAACACACCTATTGGATGCACAAGATTGGTTAAAAACCGTAATTGGACAAGAATATGCCTAGGGAGGACGAAAATAACCTAATTGATCATCCAATGACACAAACACACCTATTGGATGCACAAGATTGGTTAAAAACCCTAATTGGACAATAATATGCCTAGGGAGGATGAAACTGACCTAAATGTTAATCCAATGACACAAATGAACTTATTGGATGCACAAGATTGGTTAAAAACCCTAATTGGACAAGAATAAGCCTAGGGAGGACGAAAATGACCTAATTGATCATCCAATGACACAAACACACCTATTGGATGCACAAGATTGGTTAAAAACCCTAATTGGACAAGAATAAGCCTTGGGAGGACGAAAATGACCTAATTGATCATCCAATGACACAAACACACCTATTGGATGCACAAGATTGGTTAAAAACCCTAATTAAACAAGAATAAGCCTAGGGAGGACGAAAATGACCTAATTGATCATCCAATGACACAAACACACCTATTGGATGCACAAGATTGGTTAAAAACCCTAATTGGACAAGAATAAGCCTAGGGAGGACGAAAATGACCTAAATGTTAATCCAATGAAACAACTCAACTTAGTGGATGCACAAGATTGGTTAAAAACCCTAATTGGACAAGAATATGCCTAGGGAGGACGAAAATGACCTAAATATTAATTCAATGACACAAACAAAGTTATTGGATGCACAAGATTGGTTAAGAACCCTAATTGGACAAGAATAAGCCTAGGGAGGACGAAAATGACCTAATTGATCATCCAATGACACAAACACACCTATTAGATGCACAAGATTGGTAAAAAAAAACCCTAATTGGACAAGAATATGCCTAGGGAGGACGAAAGTGACCTAAATAGTAATTCAATGAAACAAACAAACTTATTGGATGCACAAGATTGGTTAAAAACCCTAATTGGACAAGAATAAGCCTAGGGAGGACGAAAATGACCTAATTGATCATCAAATGACACAAACACACCTGTTGGATACACAAGATTGGTTATAAACCCTAATTGGACAAGAATATGCCTAGGGAGGACGAAAATGACCTCATTGATCATCCAATGACACAAACACACCTATTGGATACACAAGATTGGTTAAAAACCCTAATTGGACAAGAATATGCCTAGGGAGGACGAAAATGACCTAAATGTTAATCCAGTGACACAAATTAACTTATTGGATGCACAAGATTGGTTAAAAACCCTAATTGGACAAGAATAAGCCTAGGGAGGACGAAAATGACCTAATTGATCATCCAATGACACAAACACACCTATTGGATGCACAAGATTGGTTAAAAACCCTAATTGGACAAGAATATGCCTAGGGATGACGAAAATGACCTAAATATTAATTCAATGAAACAAACAAACTTATTGGATGCACAAGATTGGTTAAAAACCCTAATTGGACAAGTATATGCCTAGGGAGGACGAAAATGACCTAATTGATCATCCAATGACACAAACACACCTATTGGATGCACAAGATTGGTTAAAAACCCTAATTGGACAAGAATAAGCCTAGGGAGGACGAAAATGACCTAATTGATCATCCAATGACACAAACACACCTATTGGATACACAAGATTGGTTAAAAACCCTAATTGGGCAAGAATATGCCTAGGGAGGACGTCGAAAATGACCTAAATGTTAATCGAATGACACAAATGAACTTATTGGATGCACAAGATTGGTTAAAAACCATAATTGGACAAGATTAAGCATAGGGAGGACGAAAATGACCTAAATGTTAATCCAATGAAACAACTCAACTTATGGGATGCACAAGATTGGTTAAAAACCCTAATTGGACAAGAATAAGCCTAGGGAGGACGAAAATGACCTCATTGATCATCCAATGACACAAACACACCCATTGGATACACAAGATTGGTTAAAAACCCTAATTGGACAAGAATATGCCTAGGGAGGACGAAAATGACCTAAATGTTAATCCAATGACACAACTCAACTTATTGGATACACAAGATTGGTTAAAAACCCTAATTGGACAAGAATAAGCCTAGGGAGGACGAAAATGACCTAATTGATCATCCAATGACACAAACACACCTATTGGATGCACAAGATCGGTTAAAAACCCTAATTGGACAAGAATAAGCCTAGGGAGGGCGAAAATGACCTAATTGATCATCCAATGACACAAACACACCTATTGGATGCACAAGATTGGTTAAATACCTAATTAGACAAGAATATGCCTAGGGAGGACGAAAATGACCTAAATGTTAATCCAATGACACAAATGAATGTATTGGATGCACAAGATTGGTTAAAAACCCTAATTGGACAAGAATAAGCCTAGGGAGGACGAAAATGACCTAATTGATCATCCAATGACACAAACACACCTATTGGATGCACAAGATTGGTTAAAAACCCTAATTGGACAAGAATAAGCCTATGGAGAACGAAAATGACCTAAATGTTAATCCAATGACACAACTCAACTTATTGGATGCACAAGATTGGTTAAAAACCCTAATTCGACAAGAATAAGCCTAGGGAGGACGAAAATGACCTAATTGATCATCCAACGACACAAACACACCTATTGGATGCACAAGATTGGTTAAAAACCCTATTTGGACAACAATATGCCTAGGGAGGACGAAAATGACCTAATTGATCATCCAACGACACAAACACACCTATTGGATGCACAAGATCGGTTAAAAACCCTAACTGGACAAGAATAAGCCTAGGGAGGACGAAAATGACCAAATTGATCATCCAATGACACAAACACACCTATTGGCTGCACAAGATTGGTTAAAAACCCTAATTGGACAAGAATAAGCCTAGGGAGGACGAAAATGACCTAATTGATCATCCAATGACACAAACACACCTATTGGATGCACAAGATTAGTTAAAAACCTAATTGGACAAGAATAAGCCTAGGGAGGACGAAAATGACCTAATTGATCATCCAATGACACAAACACACCTATTGGATGCACAAGATTGGTTAAAAACCCTAATTGGACAAGAATAAGCCTAGGGAGGACGAAAATGACCTAATTGATCATCCAATGACACAAACACACCTATTGGATGCACAAGATTGGTTAAAAACCCTAATTGGACAAGAATAAGCCTAGGGAGGACGAAAATGACCTAATTGATCATCCAATGACACAAACACATCTATTGGAAGCACAAGATTGGTTAGAAACCCTAGTTGGACAAGAATATGCCTAGGGAGGACGAAAATGACCTAATTGATCATCCAATGACACAAATGAACTTATTGGATGCACAAGATTGCTTAAAAACCCTAATTGGACAAAAATAAGCATAGAAAGGACGAAAATGACCTAATTGATCATCCAATGACACAAACACACCTATTGGATGCACAAGATTGGTTAAAAACCCTAATTGGACAAGAATAAGCCTAGGGAGGACGAAAATGACCTAATTGATCATCCAATGACACAAACACACCTATTGGATGCACAAGATTGGTTAAAAACCCTAATTGGACAAGAATAAGCCTAGGGAGGACGAAAATGACCTAATTGATCATCCAATGACACAAACACACCTATTGGATGCACAAGATTGGTTAAAAACCCTAATTGGACAAGAATAAGCCTAGGGAGGACGAAAATGACCTAATTGATCATCCAATGACACAAACACACCTATTGGATGCACAAGATTGGTTTAAAACCCTAGTTGATCAAGAATATGCCTAGGAAGGACGAAAATGACCTAATTGATCATCCAATGACACAAATGAACTTATTGGATGCACAAGATTGGTTAAAAACCCTAATTGGACAAGAATAAGCCTAGGGAGGACGAAAATGACCTAATTGATCATCCAATGACACAAACACACCTATTGGATGCACAAGATTGGTTAAAAACCCTAATTGGACAAGAATAAGCCTAGGGAGGACGAAAATGACCTAATTGATCATCCAATGACACAAACAAACCAATTGGATGCACAAGATTGGTTAAAAACCCTAATTGGACAAGAATAAGCCTAGGGAGGACGAAAATGACCTAATTGATCATCCAATGACACAAACACACCTATTGGATGCACAAGATTGGTTAAAAACCCTAATTGGACAAGAATAAGCCTAGGGAGGACGAAAATGACCTAATTGATCATCCAATGACACACACACACCTACTGGATGCACAAGATTGGTTAAAAACCCTAATTGGACAAGAATAAGCCTAGGGAGGACGAAAATGACCTAATTGATCATCCAATGACACAAACACACCTATTGGATGCACAAGATTGGTTAAAAACCCTAATTGGACAAGAATAAGCCTAGGGAGGACGAAAATGACCTAATTGATCATCGAATGACACAAACACACCTATTGGATGCAAAAGTTTGGTTAAAAACCCTAATTTGACAAGAATAAGCCTAGGGAGGACGAAAATGACCTAATTGATCATCCAATGACACAAACACACCTATTGGATGCACAAGATTGGTTAAAAACCCTAATTGGACAAGAATAAGCCTAGGGAGGACGAAAATGACCTAATTGATCGTCCAATGACACAAGCACACCTATTGGATGCACAAGATTGGTTAAAAACCATAATTGGACAAGAATAAGCCTAGGGAGGACCAAAATGACCTAATTGATCATCCAATGACACAAATGAACTTATTGGATGCACAAGATTGGTTAAAAACCCTAATTGGACAAGAATATGCCTAGGGAGGACGAAAATGACCTAAATATTAATTCTATGACACAAACAAAGTTATTGGATGCACAAGATTGGTTAAAAACCCTAATTGGACAAGAATAAGCCTAGGGAGGACGAAAATGACCTAATTGATCATCCAATGACACAAACACACCTATTGGATGCACAAGATTGGTTAAAAACCCTAATTGGACAAGAATAAGCCTAGGGAGGACGAAAATGACCTAATTGATCATCCAATGACACAAACACACCTATTGGATGCACAAGATTGGTTAAAAACTCTAATTGGACAAGAATATGCCTAGGGAGGACGAAAATGACCTAATTGATCATCCAATGACACAAACACACCTATTGGATGCACAAGATTGGTTAAAAACCCTAACTGGACAAGAATATGCCTAAGGAGGACGAAAATGACCTAATTGATCATCCAATGACACAAACACACCTATTGGATGCACAAGATTGGTTAAAAACCCTAATTGGACAAGAATATGCCTAGGGAGGACGAATATGACCAAAATGTTAATCAAATAACACAAATGAACTTATTGGATGCACAAGATTGGTTAAAAACCCTAATTGGACAAGAATAAGCCTAGGGAGGACGAAAATGACCTAATTGATCATCCAATGACACAAACACACCTATTGGATGCACAAGATTGGTTAAAAACCCTAATTGGACAAGAATAAGCCTAGGGAGGACGAAAATGACCTAATGGATCATCCAATGACACAAACACACCTATTGGATGCACAAGATCGGTTAAAAACCCTAATTGGACAAGAATAAGCCTAGGGAGGACGAAAATGACCTAAATGTTAATCCAATGACACAACTCAACTTATTGGATGCACAAGATTGGTTAAAAACCCTAATTGGAAAAGAATAAGCCTAGGGAGGACGAATATGACCTAATTGATCATCCAATGACACAAACACACCTATTGGATGCGCAAGATTGGTTAAAAACCCTAATTGGACAAGAATATGCCTAGGGAGGACCAAAATGACCTAAATATTAATTCAACGACACAAACAAACTTATCGGATGCACAAGATTGGTTAAAAACCCTAATTGGACAATAATAAGCCTTGGGAGGACGAAAATGACCTAATTGATCATCCAATGACACAAACACACCTATTGGATGCACAAGATTGGTTAAAAACCCTAATTGGACAAGAATAAGCCTAGGGAGGACGAAAATGACCTAATTGATCATCCAATGACACAAACACACCTATTGGATGCCCAAGATTGGTTAAAAACCCTAATTGGACAAGAATATGCCTAGGGAGGACGAAAATGACTTAAATATTAATTCAATGACACAAACAAAGTTATTGGATGCACAAGATTGGTTAAAAACCCTAATTTGACAAGAATAAGTCTAGGGAGGACGAAAATGACCTAATTGATCATCCAATGACACAAACACACCTATTGGATGCACAAGATTGGTTAAAAACCCTAATTGGACAAGAATAAGCCTAGGGAGGACGAAAATGACCTAATTGATCATCCAATGACACAAACACACCAATTGGATGCACTAATTGGTTAAAAACCCTAATTGGACAAGAATAAGCCTAGGGAGAACGAAAATGACCTAATTGATCATCCAATGACACAAATGAACTTATTGGATGCACAAGATTTGTTAAAAACCCTAATTGGACAAGAATAAGCCTAGGGAGGACGAAAATGACCTAATTGATCATCCAATGACACAAACACACCTAATGGATGCACAAGATTGGTTAAAAACCCTAATTGGACAAGAATATGCCTAGGGAGGACGAAAATGACCTAAATATTAATTCAATGACACAAACAAAGTTATTGGATGCACAAGATTGGTTAAGAACCCTAATTGGACAAGAATAAGCCTAGGGAGGACGAAAATGACCTAATTGATCATCCAATGACACAAACACACCTATTAGATGCACAAGATTGGTAAAAAAAAACCCTAATTGGACAAGAATATGCCTAGGGAGGACGAAAGTGACCTAAATAGTAATTCAATGAAACAAACAAACTTATTGGATGCACAAGATTGGTTAAAAACCCTAATTGGACAAGAATAAGCCTAGGGAGGACGAAAGTGACCTAATTGATCATCCAAAGACACAAACACACCTATTGGATGCACAAGATTGGTTAAAAACCCAAATTGGACAAGAATATGCCTAGGGATGACGATAATGACCTCATTGATCATCCAATGACACAAACACACCTATTGGATACACAAGATTGGATAAAAACCGTAATTGGACAAGAATAAGCATAGGGAGGACGAAAATGACCTAATTGATCATCCAATGACACAAACACACCTATTGGATGCACAAGATTGGTTAAAAACACTAATTGGACAAGAATAAGCCTAGGGAGGACGAAAATGACCTCATTGATCATCCAATGACACAAACACACCTATTGGATACACAAGATTGGTTAAAAACCCTAATTGGACAAGAATATGCCTAGGGAGGACGAAAATGACCTAAATGTTAATCCAATGACACAAATGAACTTATTGGATGCACAAGATTGGTTAAAAACCCTAATTGGACAAGAATAAGCGTAGGGAGGACAAAAATGACCTAAATGTTAATCCAATGAAACAACTCAACTTATTGGATGCACAAGATTGGTTAAAAACCCTAATTGGACAAGAATAAGCCTAGGGAAGGACGAAAATGACCTAATTGATCATCAAATGACACAAACACACCTATTGGATGCACAAGATTGGTTAAAAACCCTAATTGGACAAGAATATGCCTAGGGAGGACGAAAATGACCTAAATATTAATTCAATGAAACAAACAAAGTTATTGGATGCACAAGATTGGTTAAAAGTCTAATTGGACAAAAATAAGCCTAGGGAGGACGAAAATGACCTAATTGATCATCCAATGACACAAACACACCTATTGGATGCACAAGATTGGTTAAAAACCCTAACTGGACAAGAATAAGCCTAGGGAGGACGAAAATGACCTAATTGATCATCCAATGACACAAACACACCTATTGGATACACAAGATTGGTTAAAAACCCTAATTGGACAAGAATATGCCTAGGGAGGACGAAAATGACCTAAATGTTAATCCAATGACACAAATGAACTTATTGGATGCACAAGATTGGTTAAAAACCATAATTGGACAAGGATAAGCCTAGGGAGGACGAAAATGACCAAAATGTTAATCCAATGAAACAACTCAACTTATTGGATGCACAAGATTGGTTAAAAACCCTAATTGGACAAGAATAAGCATAGGGAGGACGAAAATGACCTAATTGATCATCCAATGACACAAACACACCTATTGGATGCACAAGATTGGTTAAAAACCCTAATTGGACAAGAATAAGCCTATGGAGGACGAAAATGACTTAATTGATCATCCAAAGACACAAACACACCTATTGGATGCACAAGATTGATTAAAACCCCTAATTGGACAAGAATAAGCCTAGGGAGGACGAAAATGACCTCATTGATCATCCAATGACACAAACACACCTATTGGATACACAAGATTGGTTAAAAACCCTAATTGGACAAGAATAAGCATAGGGAGGACGAAAATGACCTAATTGATCATCCAATGACACAAACACACCTATTGGATGCACAAGATTGGTTAAAAACCCTAATTGGACAAGAATAAGCCTAGGGAGGACGAAAATGACCTCATTGATCATCCAATGACACAAACACACCTATTGGATACACAAGATTGGTTAAAAACCCTAATTGGACAAGAATATGCATAGGGAGGGCGAAAACGACCTAAATGTTAATCCAATGACACAAATGAACTTATTGGATGCACAAGATTGGTTAAAAACCCTAATTGGACAAGAATAAGCCTAGGGAGGACGAAAATGACCTAATTGATCATCCAATGCCACAAACACACCTATTGGATTCACAAGATTGGTTAAAAACCCTAATTGGACAAGAATAAGCCAAGGGAGAACGAAAATGACCTAATTGATCATCCAATGACACAAACACACCTATTGGATGCACAAGATTGGTTAAAAACCCTAATTGGACAAGAATATTCCTCGGGAGGACGAAAATGACCTAAATGTAAATCCAATGACACAAATGAACTTATTGGATGCACAAGATTGGTTAAACACCCTAATTGGACAAGAATAAGCCTAGGGAGGATGAAAATGACCTAAATGTTAATCCAATGACACAACTCAACTTATTGGATGCACAAGATTGGTTAAAAACCCTACTTGGACAAGAATAAGCCTTGGGAGGACGAAAATGACCTAATTGATCATCCAATGACACAAACACACCTATTGGATGCACAAGATTGGTTAAAAACACTAATTGGACAAGAATAAGCCGAGGAAGGACGAAAATGACCTAATTGATCATCCAATGCCACAAACCCACCTATTGGATGCACAAGATTGGTTAAAAACCGTAATTGGACAAGAATAAGCCTAGGGAGGACGAAAATGACCTAATTGATCATCCAATGACACAAACACACCTATTGGATACACAAGATTGGTTAAAAACCCTAATTGGACAAGAATATGCCTAGGGAGGACGAAAATGACCTAAATATTAATTCAATGACACAAACAAAATTATTGGATGCACAAGATTGGTTAAAAACCCTAATTGGACAAGAATAAGCCTAGGGAGGACGAAAATGACCTAATTGATCATCCAATGACACAAACACACCTATTGGATGCACAAGATTGGTTAAAAACCCTAATTGGACAAGAATAAGCCTAGGGAGGACGAAAATGACCTAATTGATCATCCAATGAAACAAACACACCTATTGGATGCACAAGATTGGTTAAAAACCCTTATTGGACAAGAATAAGCCTAGGGAGGACGAAAATGACCTAATTGATCATCCAATGACACAAACACACCTATTGGATGCACAAGATTGGTTAAAAACCCTAATTGGACAAGAATAAGCCTAGGGAGGACGAAAATGACCTAATTGATCATCCAATGACACAAACACACCAATTGGATGCACAAGATTGGTTAAAAACCCTAGTTGGACAAGAACATGCCTAGGGAGGACGAAAATGACCAAAATATTAATTCAATGACACAAACAAAGTTATTGGATGCACAAGATTGGTTAAAAACCCTAATTGGACAAGAATAAGCCTAGGGAGGACGAAAATGACCTAATTGATCATCCAATGACACAAACACACCTATTGGATGCACAAGATTGGTTAAAAACCCTAATTGGACAAGAATAAGCCTAGGGAGGACGAAAATGACCTAATTGATCATCCAATGACACAAACACACCTATTGGATTCACAAGAATGGTTAAAAACCCTAATTGGATTTGAATATGCCTAGGGAGGACGAAAATGACCTAATTGATCATCCAATGACACAAATGAACTTATTGGATGCACAAGATTGGTTAAAAACCCTAATTGGACAAGAATAAGCATATAAAGGACGAAAATGACCTAATTGATCATCCAATGACACAAACACACCTATTGGATGCACAAGATTGGTTAAAAACCCTAATTGGACAAGAATATGCCTAGGGAGGACGAAAATGACCGAAATATTAATTCAATGACACAAACAAACTTATTGGATGCACAAGATTGGTTTAAAACCCTAATTGGACAAGAATAAGTCTACAGGGGACGAAAATGACCTAATTGATCATCCAATGACACAAACACACCTATTGGATGCACAAGATTGGTTAAAAACCCTAATTGGACAAGAATAAGCCTAGGGAGGACGAAAATGACCTAATTGATCATCCAATGACACAAACACACCTATTGGATGCACAAGATTGGTTAAAAACCCTAATTGGACAAGAATAAGCCTAAGGAGGACGAAAATGACCTAATTGATCATCCAATGACACAAACACACCTATTGGATCCACAAGATTGGTTAAAAACCCTAATTGGACAAGAATAAGCCTAGGGAGAACGAAAATGACCTAATTGATCATCCAATGACACAAACACACCTATTGGATGCACAAGATTGGTTAAAAACCCTAATTGGACAAGAATATTCCTAGGGAGGACGAAAATGACCTAAATGTAAATCCAATGACACAAATGAACTTATTGGATGCACAAGATTGGTTAAAAACCCTAATTGGACAAGAATAAGCCTAGGAAGGACGAAAATGACCTAATTGATCATCCAATGCCACAAACACACCTATTGGATGCACAAGATTGGTTAAAAACCCTAATTGGACAAGAATAAGCCTAGGGAGGACGAAAATGACCTAATTGATCATCCAATGACACAAACACACCTATTGGATGCACAAGATTGGTTAAAAACCCTAATTGGACAAGAATAAGCCTAGGGAGGACGAAAATGACCTCATTGATCATCCAATGACACAAACACACCTATTGGATACACAAGATTGGTTAAAAACCCTAATTGGACAAGAATATGCCTAGGGAGGACGAAAATGACCTAAGTGTTAATCCAATGACACAAATGAACTTATTGGATGCACAAGATTGGTTAAAAACCCTAATTGGACAAGAATAAGCCTAGGGAGAACGAAAATGACCTAATTGATCATCCAATGCCACAAACACACCTATTGGATGCACAAGATTGGTTAAAAACCCTAATTGGACAAGAATAAGCCTAGGGAGAACGAAAATGACCTAATTGATCATCCAATAACACAAACACACCTATTGGATGCACAAGATTGGTTAAAAACCCTAATTGGACAAGAATATTCCTCGGGAGGACGAAACTGACCTAAATGTAAATCCAATGACACAAATGAACTTATTGGATGCACAAGATTGGTTAAAAACCGTAATTGGACAAGAATAAGCCTAGGGAGGACGAAAATGACCTCATTGATCATCCAATGACACAAACACACCTATTGGATACACAAGATTGGTTAAAAACCCTAATTGGACAAGAATATGCCTAGGGAAGACGAAAAAGACCTAAATGTTAATCCAATGACACAAATGAACTTATTGGATGCACAAGATTGGTTAAAAACCCTAATTGGACAAGAATAAGCCTAGGGAGGACGAAAATGACCTAATTGATCATCCAATGCCACAAACACACCTATTGGATTCACAAGATTGGTTAAAAACCCTAATTGGACAAGAATAAGCCAAGGGAGAACGAAAATGACCTAATTGATCATCCAATGACAATAACACACCTATTGGATGCACAAGATTGGTTAAAAACCCTAATTGGACAAGAATATTCCTCGGGAGGACGAAAATGACCTAAATGTAAATCCAATGACACAAATGAACTTATTGGATGCACAAGATTGGTTAAACACCCTAATTGGACAAGAATAAGCCTAGGGAGGACGAAAATGACCTAAATGTTAATCCAATGACAAAACAAACTTATTGGATGCACAAGATTGGTTAAAAACCCTAATTGGACAAGAATATGCCTAGGGAGGACGAAAATGACCTAATTGATCATCCAAAGACACAAACACACCTATTGGATGCACAAGATTGATTAAAACCCCTAATTGGACAAGAATAAGCCTAGGGAGGACGAAAATGACCTCATTGATCATCCAATGACACAAACACACCTATTGGATACACAAGATTGGATAAAAACCGTAATTGGACAAGAATAAGCATAGGGAGGACGAAAATGACCTAATTGATCATCCAATGACACAAACACACCTATTGGATGCACAAGATTGGTTAAAAACACTAATTGGACAAGAATAAGCCTAGGGAGGACGAAAATGACCTCATTGATCATCCAATGACACAAACACACCTATTGGATACACAAGATTGGTTAAAAACCCTAATTGGACAAGAATATGCCTAGGGAGGACGAAAATGACCTAA